>JAPTHN010000179.1:258723-490408 GCA_026936325.1 Platynereis dumerilii
TATTGATGGTACACCAAAATGAACATTAAATAAAATAAGGAGGAGAATCTGAGGTATTCAGACTGCTTTCATCATTCCTATGCCTTAATCAGAACCGAAGATAGAACCGATTGAATTAATGACAAAAATGTGAAATATCACCAAAAATTGACTCTGAAAATGTAAGTTTTGAACATTATTTTGATCTCAAAGGCAAACGGTTTACAGTAGAGACTTGAAATTGCACACACTACTGTAAAAGTGTTAGGATTACATCCCCAAAGAGTATAAATTTTTTTGAAGATTGCCTTCTTTGTGAAAAAAATGTTAAAGTGTAAAATCATGACCAAAAACATGAAATTTTCAGGGTCCGGCGATCTTTTTAACTAGCAGAGATACGTTAAAATGCATAGAAATCAAATACTAGAGGAGATTACGGCCTTTCCGAATATGCTTTCAGTTTTTCTCTAACTTAATTAGAACCGGAGATAAAGGCCATCAAAGTTTGGGTAAAAGTGCGAAATTGGAAAATGAGCTGTCAATTTAGCTGTCATTTTTTGACCTTGTGACCTTTATTATGCAATGTACATCAATCCGAGGAACTTAAAACTTTGCAAGGGTCCTCTAGGTACTGTGGCACCAAACACTGAAGAGATTGTGTAAATTCCTCAATTATTTCCTAGTTAAAAAAATTAGGTATCTCAAATATCCAATTTTGCCAAATATTTGACCTTGAGTTTGACCTTGAAAATACCTTTTCTAGGTCAAAACCAATATTTTTTCCTGATTGGCAATACGTGACAAAGGGGGGTATTTCATTATTTGAACTGTGTAGGATGAATATTTATTGCTCAAGAGGACAAAATAGGCTGATTTTACATGTCGCGCGGTATGCAATATTTGGAATTTTTTTTATAAATCAGCATGAAGAGATAGATCAATTCCGATTTCAGGGTTTAAACAATCTAGCTGCAGGCTATAAGAATCTATAAAATGATCCCGATATCTTTGAAAAAACATAATTTTGAGAATTTTTGAAAATGTAGTGAATTGAAACTCTGACGGGTGGTATGACCTTGAAAAATGAGGTCAAGGTCAAATTTAAAGGTGGCTATGGGGGTTTTATGGGTATATTTGGGGGGGTTCATTATACATTTGCATTACCTAAAATGACTCCTTCATGGATTTCTAAACTCATGCAACTCAAATGAGCAAATACACTCTACAAAAATGGCCGCCATTCCATAGATACTTAAAATATCAAAATTAAAAATATGTCTTTCCATGTCCCGTACTATAGAGCAACTTTTGGCACCATCAGCATGCTGTTACTATATATGGATTTTGCTAAACCCGAAACAACTCGAAAACGACGTAAATTTTCAGTGTGGCATGTTCCGCTTGAGTGATTTTGATAAATTTTTCGCCAAAGTATAGAATTTTAAAGTTTATGGACAATAACTAAGGTAAATTACTCTAGTTTATATATTTATTGAGATATAGTACATCAAAATATACTAAAATTCACACTAAAAAGGTCCTATATACGATAAAAAATAAAAATTCAAACTCAGGACCGGAATACAGTAGTCTACAAGTATACAGGTACATTCACAAAAAAAATCAGGAAAATCGAAGCAAATTTTTTTCGGAAACCGTAATAATAATAATAAGAATATTAACAAAAACAATAAGAATTTACCATATATGGTAAATTCTTAATAATACTTACGAAAACAAGAAACTTCACCTATGGTATAGGTGAAAATTAATAATAACTAGATTCCGATAACCGCTAGCGGTAATAAAACTTCACCGAGCAGTTGGTGAAATAGTTCTAATATGTTTAAGTATAAAAATAAACAAGTATACGAACAACTAGTATATGAAGGTATATTGTACATGTTTAAGCAGCTTGCTCAGTGAATGCCCATGTTTAGTTTAGTTTATTTAGTTCAGTGGGTGAAAATAGTCTAAATGTATATAAGTATATAAACAAGTATATAAACAAGTATATAAACAAGTATATAAGCAAGATATAAAATAATATATAAAATATTATATGAAATAAAATATAAAATAGTATCAAAATATTGTATTAAATGGTACAAAAAATAACATAAAAAATGTACCTTAGTTATTGTGATATATTGCATGCACAAGTTAATGAAGCTAGCGGACAGCCCCCCTTTCCCGGTGAATGCATGTTTAGCGTAGTTTATTTAGTTTAGTTTAATTTATTTAGTTTTACTTTAGTTTAAAATTAGTTTATTGACATCTTTTAGGCAATTACTACACAAATTTTAGTAATCACTGGTGTTCCAGTCTGATACAGTCATTCGGTTTGGTGAGGAAAAGATGAATTTTTCAGGGTTGACCGATCTTTTTACCTGTTCACGACACAACAAAATGTACACAAATTAGAATAAGAGGAGAATCTGAGCTTTCCAAAACGGCTTGTATCATTCATATGACTTTATTAGAACCCGAGATAGAGTTGATTGAAGTAATGGTAAAGATATGAAATTTCACCGAAAAATTTGACTCTGAAAATATCAAGTTTTGAACTCAAATTGCTCCCAAAGGTAACGGTTTGAAGGAAGAGACTTAAAATAGCACAAAATACTGTAAATATGTTAGGACTATATCTCGAAATATTATCCAATTTTTTGAAGACTGACTTCTTTGTCAAAAAAATGTAAATTGGTGAAATCTTGACCGAAAACATATATTTTTCAGGGTCTCGGCGATCTTTTTAACTAGCAGAGATACGTTAAAATGTATAGAAAATGAATACTAGAGGAGATTTGGGCTTTCTGAATATGCTTTCAGTTTTTCTGTAGCTTAATTAGAACCGGAGATACAGACCATCAAAGTTTGGGTACAAGTGTGAAATTGGAAAATGAGAGGGTCAATTTTGCAGTAATTTGTTGACCTTGTGACATTTATTGTGCAATGTAGGTCAATCCGATGGACTTAAAACTTTACACATTTCTTCTAGGGTATTGTAGGACTGACCTTTGAAAAGACTGTAAAAATCCCTTCATTATTTCCCACTTTAAAAAAATTAAATATCTCAAATATCCATTTTGTCAAATATTTGACCTTGATTTTGACCTTGAAAATACCTTTCAGGTCAAAATCTATAATTTCTACAGATTCGGGGTGTATGACTTAGGGGGGGGTCATTTCAATATTTGAGCTATGTAGGATCAATATTTACCTCTCTAATTGGCAAAAATAGGCTAATTTTTCATGTCGCGCGGGTATGCCCATATTTGGAATTTTTTTTATAAAATCAGCAAGAAGAGATAAATCAATTCCGATTTCAGGGTTCCAACAATATAGCTCTGGCTATTATAATTTAAATTATGAAACCCAATATGCTGGAAATAACATAATTGTTGGAATTTTTGAAAATCGAGTGATTTGAACATTAAAACAGGTCAAATGACCTTGAAAAATGAGGTTAAGGTCAAATTTGAAGGTGGCTATGGAGGTTTTATGGGCATATTTGGGGGGGTTCACATACATTTTATTGGCCTAAAATCGATATTTCAGTGTCAAGTAATCAAGGTCACCAGTTTTGACGACGCGGTTGACACTAAAAATTCCATAATTAAATAACTAAGCATGATATCATCATAAAAATGATTCGCTTGCCATGGATTAGTCATTTACTGTAACAATTGGCTTGAATTCTGCAATTTTCGATAGTTGCTTATATAGAGATCAGGCGCACAAACTCTGAGAGAGTAAAATTGACTGTATGACCTCGACCTTGACCTATACTTTTGAAATTAGGTCCAGTTTATTTAGTATAAGTCTATTATATATAGTTTATTAGGAAATTATAATTGATCAGTTATATATGAGTAATGGTCATTGAAATATAGAAAAAATTTATTTCAAAGGGGTCAATGACCTTGAAAAATAGGGTCAGAGGTATCGGGTTACATTTGACAATTTAATTAGGTCACATAGGACTATGTACACAAATTATTTGAAAATTTTTCGAGAACATTTTTCGGAAAGAAAAATAACTAGATTTCGATAACCGCTAGCGGTAATAAAACTTCACCGGCAGTTGGTGAAAATAGTCTAAATATGTTTAAGTATAAAAATAAACAAGTTATACGAACCAGTATATGAAGGTATATTGTACATGTTTAAGCAGCTTGCTCAGTGAATGCCCATGTTTAGTTTATTTTATTTAGTTCATGGGTGAAAAAAGTCTAAATGTATATAAGTATATAAACAAGTATATAAACAAGTATATAAACAAGTTATAAAACAGTTATATAAGCAAGATATAAAATAATATATAAAATATTATTGAATAAAATATAAAATAGTATCAAAAATATTGTATAAAATGGTACAAAAAATAGCATAAAAAATGTACCTTATTTATTTGTGATATATTGCAATGCACAAGTTAATGAAGCTAGCAGACAGCCCCCCCCTTTCCCGGCGAATGCATGTTTAGCTTAGTTTATTTAGCTTAGTTTAATTTATTTAGTTTACTTTAGTTTAAAATTAGTTTATTGACATCTTTTAGGCAGTTACTACACAAATTTTAGTAATCACTGGTGTTCCAGTCTGAGTACAGTCATTCGGTTAGGTGAGGAAAAGATGAATTTTTCAGGGTTGACCGATCTTTTTACCTGTTCATGACACAACAAAATGTACACAAATTAGAATAAGGGAGAATCTGAGCTTTTCCAAAACGGCTTGTATCATTAATATGACTTTATTAGAACCCGAGATAGAGTTGATTGAAGTAATGGTAAAAATATGAAATTTAACCGAAAAATTGACTCTGAAAATATAAGTTTTGAACTCCAAATAATTGCTCCCAAAGGTAAACGGTTTTGAAGGAGAGACTTGAAATAGCACAAAATACTGTAAATATGTTGGGACTTATATCTCGAAATATTATCAAATTTTTTGAAGACTGACTTCTTTGTCAAAAAAATGTAAATTGGTGAAATCTTGACCGAAAACATGTATTTTTCAGGGTCCGGCGATCTTTTTAATAGCAGAGATACGTTAAAATGTATAGAAAATGAATACTAGAGGAGAATTTTGACTTTCTGAATATGCTTTCAGTTTTTCTGTAGCTTAATTAGAACCGGAGATACAGACCATCAAAGTTTGGGTGCAAATGCGAAATTGGAAATGAGAGGGTCAATTTTGCAGTAATTTTTTGACCTTGTGACATTTATTGTGCAATGTAGGTCAATCCGATGGACTTAAAACTTTACACATTTCTTCTAGGGTATTGTAGGACTGACCTGTGAAAAGATTGTAAAAATCCCTTTATTATTTCCTACTTAAAAAAATTAAATATCTCAATATCCAATTTTGTCAAATATTTGACCTGATTTTGACCTTGAAAATACCTTTCAAGGTCAAAATCTATAATTTCTACAGATTCGCGGTGTATGACTTAGGGGGGGTCATTTCATTATTTGAACTATGTAGGATCAATATTTACCTCTCTAATGGGCAAAAATAGGCTAATTTTTCATGTCGCGCGGTATGCCATATTTGGAATTTTTTTATAAATCAGCATGAAGAGATAAATCAATTCCGATTTCAGGGTTCCAACAATATAGCTCCTGGCTATTATACTTTAAAATATGAACCCATTATGCTGGAAATAACATAATTGTTGGAATTTTTGAAAATTGAGTGATTTGAACATTAAACAGGTCAAATGACCTTTAAAAATGAGGTTAAGGAAAAATTTGAAGGTGGTATGGAGGTTTTATGGCATATTTGGGGGGGTTCACAATATTTTTATTGGCCTAAAATCGATATTTTTCAGTGTCAAGTAATCAAGGTCACAGTTTTGACGACGCGGTTGACCCTAAAAATTCCATAATTAATAACTAAGCATGATATCATCATAAAAATGATCGCTTACCATGGATTTGTCATTTACTGTAACAATTGGCTTGATTTCTGCATTTTTCGAAGTTGCTGATATAGAGATCGCGGCTCACCAAACCTCTGAGAGTAAAAATTGACCTGTATGACCTCGACCTTGACCTATACTTTTGAAAATTAGGTCAGTTTATTTAGTATATAAGTCTATTATATATAGTTTATTAGGAAACTATAATTGATCAGTTAATATATGAGTAATGGTCAATTGAAATATAGAAAAAATTTATTTCAAAGGGGTCAATGACCTTGAAAAATAGGTCAGAGGTATAGGGTTACATTGGACAATTTAATTAGGTCACATAGGACTATGTACACAAAATTATTTGAAAATTTTTCGAGAACATTTTTTCGGAAAGAAAAATAATAATAATAATAATAAAAATATTTACGAAAATAAGAAACTTCACCTATGGTATAGGTGAAGTTTAATAATAACTAGATGGCTATAACTGACCATGGTCAGTGATGAAGAATTTACCAATATATTTATTATTTAAAGGTATATTGTATATGTTTATGTGTACAGACTATTGTGTGAATGCTCATGCTTAATTTAGTTTATTAAGTTTAGTTTATTTAGTTCAGTTTAGCTTATTTAGTTTAATTAATTTAGTTTAGTTTATTTAGTATAGTTTACTCAGTTTGGTTTATTTAGTTAAGTTTTTTTGACCACTTGACAAGAAAAAAAACAAATATGAACATTCACATACTTAGCATCGTAGATATTAGATATAGTAAGATCAGTATAATGTATCTCATTAACACAATAGGTCCATGCAACTTTTATACTGATTTTGTATTTCTTCACTGCAAAATTGACTTCTTTTAGCTCAGGGCACTAATTTGGTCATATAGGTAAAGTTGAATTTTTCAGGGTTGACCGATCTTTTTAACTAATGATGGTACACCAAAATGAACATTAAACAAAATAAAGAGGAGAATCTGAGGTATTCAGAACTGCTTCCATCATTCCTATACCTTAATAGAACCGAAGATAGAATCGATTGAATTAATGACAAAAATGTGAAATATCACCAAAAAATAGACTCTGAAAATGTCAAGTTTTGAACATTATTTTGATCTCAAAGGCAAACGGTTTACAGCAGAGACTTGAAATTGCACACACTACTATAAAAGTGTTAGGATTACATCTTCAAAGAGTATTAATTTTTTAGAAGATTGCCTTCGTTGTGAAAAAAATGTTAAAGTGTAAAATCATGACCAAAAACATGAAATTTTCAGGGTCCGGCGATCTTTTTAACTAGTAGAGATACGTTAAGATGCAAAGAAAACAAATACTAGAGGAGATTACGGCCTTTCCAAATATGTTTTTATTTTTTCTCTAGCTTAATTAGAACCGGAGATAAAGGCCATCAAAGTTTGGGTACAAGTGCGAAGTTGGAAAATGAGCAGTCAATTTAGCTGTCATTTTTTGACCTTGTGACCTTTATTATGCAATGTACATCGATCCGAGGAACTAAAACTTTGCAAGGGTCCTCTAGGGTACTGTGGCACAAACACTGAAGAGATTGTGGAATTTCCTCAATTATTTCCTAGTTAGAAAAATTAGGTATCTCAAATCTCCAATTTTGCCAAATATTTGACCTTGAGTTTGACCTTGAAAATACCTTTCTAGGTCAAAACCAATATTTTTCCCTGATTGGCAATATGTGACAAAGGGGGGGTCATTTTATTATTTGAACTGTGTAGGATCAATATTTATTGCTCTAGAGGGCAAAAATAGGCTGATTTTACATGTTGCGCGGTATGCAATATTTGGAATTTTTTTATAAATCAGCATGAAGAGATAGATCAATTCGATTTCAGGCTTTAAACAATCCATCTGCCGGCTATAAGAATCTATAATATGATCCCGATATCTTTGAAAAAACATAATTGTTGGAATTTTTGAAAATGTAGTGAATTTTAACTTTGACGGGTGGTATGACCTTGAAAAATGAGGCCAAGGTCAAATTTGAAGATTGATATGGGGTGTAAATGGGTATATTTGGGGGGGTTCATTATACATTTGCATTACCTAAAAGACTCTTCATGGATTTTGAACTCATGCACCTTAAATTTAGGAAATACACCATTCCAAAATGGACGCCATTCCATAAATAGTTGCAATATCAAAATTAAAAATATGTTATGCACTGGCCCGTACTATAGGTAAACTTTTGGCACTATGAGCATGCTGCCATCATTTATGGTTTTTGCCGAACTCGAAACAATTTGAAAATCACCTAAATATTCAGTGTGGCCTGTTCCGCTCTAAGGATTTTGATTATTTTTGCTTCAAATTATTGCACTTTACAGTTTATTAAGTGAAAGTAAAGTAAATTACACTGGACTATAAATTTATTGAGATATAGTATATTGAAATATACACAAATTCACACTAAAAAGGTCCTATATACATTAACAATAAAAATTCAAACTCAGGTCCGGAATACAGTAGTCTACAAGTATACAGGTACATTCACAAAAATAATCAAGAAAATCGGAGCAAATTTTTTCCGGAAACTATAATAATAACTAGATGGCTATAACTGACCATGGTCAGTGATGAAGATTTTACATATATTTATTATTTAAAGGTATATTGTATATGTTTATGAGTACAGACTATTGTGTGAATGGTCATGCTTAATTTAGTTTATTTAGTTCAGTTTATTTAGTTCAGTTTAGCTTATTTATTTTAATTAATTTAGTTTAGTTTATTTGGTATAGTTTACTCAGTTTGGTTTATTTAGTTAAGTGCATTTAGTTTTGTTTTATTGACCACTTGCCAAGAAAAAAACAAATATGAACATTCACGTACTTAGCATCATAGATATAGTAAGATCAGTATAATGTATCGCATTAACACAATAGGTCCATGCAACTTTTATACTGATTTTGTATTTCTTCACTGCAAAATTGGCTACTTTTAGCTCAGGGCACTAATTTGGTTATAATATGTAAAGTTGAAATTTTCAGGGTTGACCGATCTTTTTAACTATTGATGGTACACCAAATGAACATTAAACAAAATAAGAGGAAATCTGAGGTATTCAGAACTGCTTTCATCATTCCTATACCTTAATTAGAAACCGAAGATAGAGCCGATTGAATTAATGACAAAAATGTGAAATATCGCCAAAAATTGACTCTGAAATGTCAAGTTTTGAACATTATTTTGATCTCAAAGGCAAAACGATTTACAGCAGAGCCTGAAATTGCACACACTACTGTAAAAGTTGTTAGGATTACATCTTCAAAGAGTATTAATTTTTTTGAAGATTTCCTTCTTTGTCAAAAAAATGTTAAAGTGTAAAATCGTGACCAAAAACATGAAATTTTTCAGGGTCTCGGGCGATTTTTTAACTAGCAGAGATACGTTAAAATGCATAGAAAACAAATACTAGAGGAGGTTATGGCCTTTCTGAATATGCTTTCAGTTGTTCTCTAGCTTAATTAGAACCGGAGATACAGGCCATCAAAGTTTGGGTACAAGTGCGAAATTGGAAAATGAGCAGTCAATTTAGCTGTCATTTTTGACCTTCTGACCTTTATTATGCAATGTATATCAGTCCGAGGGAACTCAAAACTTTGCAAGGGTCCTCTAGGGTACTGTGGCAACCAAATGCTGAGAGATTGTGGAAATTCCTCAATTATTTCCTAGTTTAAAAATTAGGTATCTCAAATATCCAATTTTGCCAAATATTTGACCTTGAGTTTGACCTTGAAATACCTTTCTAGGTCAAAACCAATATTTTTCCAGATTCGCAATGTGTGACATAGGGGGGGTCATTTTATTATTTGAACTGTGTAGGATCAATATTTTATTGCTCAAGAGGGCAAAATAGGCTGATTTTACATGTTGCGCGGTATGCAATATTTGGAATTTTTTTATAAATCAGCATAAGGAAGTTAGATCCATTCCGATTGCAGGTTTAAACTTCCAGCTGCCGGCTATAAGAATCTATAATATAATCCAATATCTTTGAAAAAACCTAATTGTTGGAATTTTTGAAAATGTAGTAATTGAAACTTTGACGGGTCATATTATGACTTGAAAAATGAGGTCAAGGTCAAATTTTAAGATTGGTATGGGGTGTAAATGGGTATATTTGGGGGGGTTCATTATACATTTGCTTTACCTAAAATGACTCCTTCATGGATTTTGAACTCATGCACCTCAAACTTAGCAAATTCAACATACCAAAATGGCCGCCATTCCATAAATAGTTGCAATATCAAAATTAAAAATATGTTATGCACTGGCCCGTACTATAGGTCAACTTTTGGCACTATGAGCATGCTGCTATCATTTATGGTTTTTGCCGAACTCGAAACAATTCGAAAATGACCTAAATATTCAATGTGGAATGTTCCGCTTGAGTGATTTCGATTATTTTTTCGCCAAAGTATAGAATTTTATTGTTTATGGACAGAAACTAAAGCAAATTACTCTACTTTTAGTTTATTCAGATAAAGTACATCAAAATATACTATAAAATTCACACTAAAAAGGTCCTATATACCTCAAAAATAAAAATTCAAACTCAGGACCGGAATACAGTAGTCTACAAGTATATAGGTACATTCAAAAAAATAATCAAGAAAATCGGAGCAAATTTTTTCCGGAAACTATAATAATAAGAATAACTAGATGGCTATAACTGACCATGGTCAGTGATGAAGAATTTACCAATATATTATTTATTTAAAGGTATATTGTATATGTTTATGAGTACAGACTATTGTGTGAATGCTCATGCTTAATTTAGTTTATTTAGTTCAGTTTCTTTAGTTCAGTTTAGCTTATTTAGTTTTATTAATTTAGTTTAGTTTATTTTAGTATAGTTTACTCAGTTTGGTTTATTTAGTTAAGTACATTTATTCTTTTTTATTGACCTCTTGACAAGAAAAAAACAAATATGAACATTCACGTACTTAGCATCATAGATATAGTAAGATCAGTATAATGTATCACATTAACACAATAGGTCCATGCAACTTTTATACTGATTTTGTATTTCTTCAATGCAAAATTGACTTCTTTTAGCTCAGGGCACTAATTTGGTTATAATATGTAAAGTTGAAATTTTCAGGTGTTGACCGATCTTTTTAACTATTGATGGTACACCAAAATGAACATTAAACAAAATAAAGAGGAGAATCTGAGGTATTCAGAACTGCTTTCATCATTCATATACCTTAATTAGAACAGAAGATAGAACCGATTGAATTAATGACAAAAATGTGAAATATCACCAAAAAATAGACTCTGAAAATGTCAAGTTTTGAACATTATTTTGATCTCAAAGGCAAACGGTTTACAGTAGAGACTTGAAATTGCACACACTACTGTAAATGTGTTTGGATTACATGTCCAAGGAGTATTAAATTTTTCGAAGATTACTTTGTTTGTCAAAAAAAAGTTTAAAGTGTAAAATCATAACGAAAACATGAATTTTTCAGGGTCGGCGATCTTTTTACCTAGCAGAGATACGTTAAAATGCATAGAAAACAAATACTAGAGGAGGTTATGGCCTTTCGAATGTGGCTTCAGTTTTTCTGTAGCTTAATTAGAACCGGAGATATAGGCCGTCAAAGTTTAGGTACAAGTGTGAAATTGGAAAATGAGCAGGTCGATTTAGCTATAATTTTTTGACCTTGTGACCTTTATTATGCAATGTACATCAATCCGAGGGAACTTAAAACTTTGCAAGGGTCCTCTAGGGTACTGTGGCACCAAATGCTGAAGAGATTGTGCAATTTCCTCAATTATTTCCTAGTAATAAAATTATGTATTTCAAATATCCTATTTTAGCCAAATATTTGACCTTGAGTTTGACCTTGAAAATACCTTTTTAGGTCAAAACCAATATTTTCCCAGATTGGAAATATGTGACAAAGGGGGGGTCATTTTATTATTTGAACTGTGTAGGATCAATATTTATTGCTCAGCGGGCAAAAATAGGCTGATTTTTCATGTCGCGCGAATATGCAATATTGGATTTTTTATAAATCAGCATGTAGAGATAGATCAATTCCGATTTCAGGGTTCAAACAATCCAGCTGCCGGCTATAAGAATCTATAATATGATCCCGATATCTTTGAAAAAACATAATTGTTGGAATTTTGAAAAATGTAGTGAATTTAAACTTTGACGGGTCATATGACCTTGAAAAAAATGAGTCAAGGTCAAATTTGAAGATGGGTATGGGTGTAAATGGGTATATTTGGGGGGTTCATTATACATTTGCATTACCTAAAATGACTCCTTCATAGATTTTGAAAATCATGCACCTCAAATTTAGCAAATACACCGCACCAAAATGGCCACTTTTCCATAAATACTTGCAATATCAAAATTAAATATATGCACTGCACTGGCCCGTACTATAGGCCAACTTTTGGCACTATCAGCATGCTGCTATCACTTATGGTTTTTGCCGAACTCGAAACAATTCGAAAATGACCTAAATATTCAGTGTGGAATGTTCCGCTTGAGTGATTTTGATTATTTTTTCGCCATTGTATAGAATTTTATTGTTTATTGACAGAAACTAAAGTAAATTACTCTAGTTTAATAGTTTATTCAGATATAGCACATCAAAATATACTAAAAATTCACACTAAAAAGGCCCTATATACCTTAAAAATAAAAATTCAAACTCAGGACCGGAATAGAGTAGTCTACAAGTATACAGGTACATTCACAAAAATAATCAAGAAAATCGAAACAACTTTTTCGGAAAAAATAATAATAATAATAATAAGAATAATACCAAAAACAATAAGAATTTACCATATATGGTAAATTCTTAATAAGAAGAACTAGAGACCGGGTAACCGCGAAGCGGTGACAAAACTTCACCGCCTATAATCGGGGTGTTATTGGTACAATGTAACTAAAGTAAGGGTATTAGGTTATGGGTCCGACTCCAAGCAATCTTTCAGAGCCACTTTCAGCCTCATAATCAATTTTCCTGTGACGGGGCGATTTTTTCTTGAAAAATGCAAAAACGGAGGTTTTTGCAATTTGGGGGCTCAGAAATGATGCGATTTTCATCATTTTTGCAGGAAATGCTGCTCTACTAGTGAGGATTAGTAATGTGTCAAGGACCATTTGGCCGAGTACGTTCAGGTTGATTCTGAACGGAAGGCCCATTTCCTATCTTTTAGCATGCGAATGCCGTAATGGACCCACATAGCCCTATGCAAAGGCCTAGAATCACAAAACCATGCAATTCTAGGGGGAAGGGGTCCAGAAAGGCAATTAAACTGCCACCGGCAACCCCACAATGTGGTGTTTCAGCTTTTCCCGCCAAAAAATATGCGGGTTTTTTCTGTTTTGAACTGTTTCCGGGGCAATCCCGCTCCATGTCACAGCCATAGTGATGCTAATCTACTCCATTCTAACCAATTTCCATGCTATTTACTGGCCTGCAGCCTCAACTTCAAAGTTCACCTGCATTAAGTCAGCCAATCACAGACAGCTTTTTGTTTACTGCGGGACTCGAAACCATAAGACATGTGTCGTCTGCTAGAATGGAGTCTTCTGCAAGTATTTCAGCTTGCAGGTTGCTTTATATAACATAGAGAAGGCTTGAATTAGGTATATTTTGGCTTTCTACAGTATTAGACCACAGGAGTTTCAGCAAAAAGCGTAATTCAAAGGGGGGGGGGGGTGCACCGTTGGATAATTGCTGTTTTGATGACGCGGTCAATATTTAAAATTACGTAACTGCATAACCAAACATGGGATCACCACAGCCATAACCTACAGCACTGGCCCGGCCACCAAGCCAGCTTTTGGTCTCACTTTGAGAACCCTGGGGCTTACGGTTTCTGACATCTCGTGCGACAATTGCTTAGCACTAAAAATGGCCGTGGCCATTTTGGACCTGGACCTGCGTTTTCGGAAGTCTCACTTTGTAACTTGCAAAAAGCATGTGGAACCTAATAAAGTGACAGAAACGGAATCCGGGCTTAACCGGATGAGATTTGGGCATTTCAAAAGTATGGAAAATCTGACTTCAAAGTGCTCTGCGACCTTGAAAAATGAATCAAGGTCGGCGAAACCGAGTGGGTGTCATGTGGGCATGGTGGGCTTCCTTCATGAATTTTTTGAAAATTTTTCGAGGACCTTTTTCGGAAAGTACGAACGCAACCTTGAATATAGAGACCGGGTAACCGCGAAGCGGTGACAAAAACTTCACCACATGTAATTGGGTGTTATTGGATGTGCAACATAAACTAAAGTAAGGGTATTAGGTTATGGGTCCGACTCAAGCAATCTTTCAGGGCCACTTTCAGCCCTCAAAATCAATTTCCTGTGACGGGGCGATTTTTTCTTGAAAATGCAAAAACGGAGGTTTTTTGGCAATTTGGGGGCTCAGAAATGATGGCATTTTCATCATTTTTGCAGGATATGCTGCTCTACTAGTGAGGATTAGTAATGTGTCAAGACAGTTGGCCCGAGTACGTTCAGGTTGATTCTGACCGGAAGGCCCATTTTCTATCTTTTAGCATGCGAATGCCGTAATGGACCCACATAGGCCTATGCAAAGGCCTAGAATCACAAAACCATGCAATTCTAGGGGGAAGGGGTCCAGAAAGGCATTAAACTGCCACCGGCACCCCCACAATGCGGGTGTTTCAGCTTTTCCGCCAAAAATATGCGGTTTTTTCTGTTTGACCTGTTTCCGGGGCAATCCCGCTCCATGTCACAGCCATAGTGATGCTAATCTACTCCATTCTAACCAATTTCCATGCTATTTACTGGCCTGCGCCTCAACTTCAAAGTTCACCTGCATTAAGTCAGCCAATCACAGCACAGCTTTTGTTTACTGCGGGACTCGAAACCATAAGATGTGTCGTCTGCTAGAATGGAGTCTTCTGCAAGTATTTCAGCTTGCAGGTTGCTTATATAACATAGAGAAGGCTTGAATTAGGTATATTTTGGCTTTCTACAGTATTAGACCACAGGAGTTTCAGCAAAAAAGCGTAATTCAAAGGGGGGGGGGGGGTGCACGTTGGATAATTGCTGGTTTTGATGACGCGGTCAATATTTAAAATTACGTAACTGCATAACCAAACATGGGATCACCACAGCCATAACCTACAGCACTGGCCCGGCCACCAAGCCAGCTTTTTGGTCTCACTTTGAGAACCCTGGGGCTTACGGTTTCTGACATCTCGTGCGACAATTGCTTAGCACTAAAAATGGCCGTGGCCATTTTGGACCTGGACCTGCGTTTCGGAAGTTCACTTGTAACTTGCAAAAAGCATGTGGAACCTAATAAAAGTGACAGAAACGGAATCCGGGCTTAACCGGATGAGATTTGGGCATTTCAAAAGTATGGAAAATCTGACTTCAAAGTGCTCTCTGCGACCTTGAAAATGAATCAAGGTCGGCGAACCGAGTGGGTGTCATGTGGGCATGGTGGGCTTCCTTCATGAATTTTTTGAAAATTTTCGAGGACCTTTTTCGGAAAGTACGAACGCAACTTGAATACTAGAAATCGCGGTAACCGCGATGCGGTGACAAAACTTCACCTTTCATTGTAATTATAGGCAATGAAATGAAAGTGAGAAAACACGGAAATGATATTGGAAATGATATTGGAAATGATATTGGAACTGACATTGGACATGAACTTGAACATGAACATGAACTTGAACATGAACTTGAACATGAACTTGAACATGAACTTGAACATGAATGTAATTGCACACGTCTTGCACATGTAATATGCAATATCACACAAAATATCACTTGAAATATTATGAAGTATCACATGCAAAGTTACATGCAATGTAATAAACATACAACATCACTTGCAATATCATGCTAAATCATATCACATGCAATATCAATTTATTACCTGTAATTTTGCAATGTCAATTTAAAATGTACATAGTGTGCACAGATATTTGAATAGTACATATAAACAATCTGTCCATGGACTAGTCGTGATGTGACAATATAGTCAGCAGACGATAAAACTGCAATAAACCCTTACTGAAACATTTCAATCGGTTTGTGGCCAGAACGCTGACTGATGCACTGATCATACACTGACTGATACACTGACTGATACACTGACTGACTCAAAATATTCTGAGGGACAGGGGATCTTTTAAATCGCCAGAGTTACAAGAAAAAATTCAGAGAATGAAAACAAGAGAGAGGTTGAGCTTCATGAATATATATAGAGAATAACATGGACCAATACATGGACAGTGCATGGACAGTACATTGACCTGTACATTGACTAGTACATGGACCAGTACATGAACCAGTACATGAACCAGTACATGAACCAGTACATGAACCAGTACATCAACCAGTTACATCAACCAGTTACATCAACCAGTTGCATCAACCAGTTACATCAACCAGTTACATCAACCAGTTACATCAACAAGTTACATCAATTAGAGTTACTGCTGATTGAAACTGGCACCGTTCTCATATTGGAATTTCAGGAAATTCTTGGCTAAAGTACTTCTAGTCCTGGAAAACATTTGGAAATGACTGCAATTTCTGAAAACATACAATTTTCAGGGTCCGGCGATCTCTTTATCCCGCCCATGTACAAGAAAATTTTCAAATATAAAAGCTAGAGCAAAATTTTGGCTTTCCAAATCTATTTTCAGATTCTCTGTTACTTTATAGAAACGGAGATACGACTGATTCAAATATGGTACAATTCAGAAATATTGACTCAGAAATTACTGAAAAAATGTATTTTTTAACTTAAATTACTCTAGAACCAAAACGGTTTCAATGGAAACATATATAACTTGCCAGTTTTATGTAAACGAAGGATGGCAATACGCTCAGATAGCTTCATTGAAATAAATTGATTATTTCCTGTCAAAACTTATGATAAATTGTGAAAATTTGACAAAAAACATGAATTTTTCAGGTCCGGCGATCTTTTTAACCGTCAGAGCTCTGACAAAATCTTCAAATATGCCATGCTAGAGGTGAAAGGTGCTTTCGGAATCTGTTTTCAGATTTTCTGTAACTTAATAGGACGGATATAGAGGCGGGATTGAAATGATGGCACAACTCAAAAATATGGCTTTCAGATATCCTGAAAATATGCAGTTTTAACTGGAAATCACTCTAGAACCAATACGGTTCAATGAGGATATATATAACTTGGCAGGATTATGGAAATAGAAGTTAGAAATATGTCTAGACAGGTTCATCACAAAAAGAATGATTCCGTCCCTGGCAAAAAATTGATAAATTGTGAAAATTTTACAAAAAACATGAAATTTTCAGGGTCCGGCGATCTTTTAAACCGTCAGAGCTACGACAAAATGTTTGATATATGGAAACTAGAAAAGAATTTGGCCTTTCCAAATCTATTTTCAGATTCTCTGTAACTTTATTAGGACCGGAGATAAGGCCGATTGAAATATGGTACAATTCAGAAATGTGGACTTCGGAAAAATTTCTGAAAAAATGTTGTTTTTCACTTAAAATTTACTCTAGAACCAAAACGGTTCAATGGAAACATATATAACTTGGCAGGATTATGTGAACGAAGATGAAAGTATGCTCAATAGCTTCATTGAAAACAAAATTTATTCCTTGTCAAAATGATGATAAATTATGAAAATTTGACAAAAAACATGAAATTTTCAGGGTCCGGCGATCTTTTAAAACGTCAGAGCTACGACAAAAAGTTCAGAAAACGAAAACTAGAAGAGTTTTGGCCTTTCCAAATCTGTTCAGATTCTCTGTAACTTAATTAGGACCGGAGCTACAGCCGATCGAAATAACGCTATCATTGAGAAATGTGAAAAAATATCGTTAATTTTTCCCTAATTTTTTGACCTTGTGACCTTTACGGTCTAACGTAGGTTAATCCGAGGACCTTGAATATTAATACGCTGCCTCTAGACTATTGTAGCAAGTTTGTGTGAAATTTTTGTAACAATATTTTGATTCATTGCCCGTGTAAAAAAATCAAATGTCAAAATAGTAAAATTTTTCATCATGTTTGACCTTGAATTTGACCTTGAAAATAAGTTTCTAGGTCAAAACAAATATAATTTTCAGAATCAGGATGCAAAAATGGGGGGATCAATTAATTATTGTAACTCTCTCGAATCGATATTTCCATGTCAAAAACGCGATAATTTGTCATTTTTCAACGTTCTCCAGTTTGCGATATTTGGAATTTTGTGGAAAATTAAGGTAAAATGTTAGAGGACTTTGGATTACATATTCTAAATGCACATATTATTGTCTCTCTAGAGATAATATATCAAGGTGATATCTTGAAAAAAACATAATTTCCAGAATTTTTGAAAATAAGCACTTTTTGCACTTTGAAGAGCCAAATGACCTTGAAAAATGAGGTCAAGGTCAAATTTGAAGGTGGATATGGGGGTTTTGGGGGCTACTTTGGGGGGTTCACTATACATTGTTATGGCCTAAAATCGATATTTCAAGGTGTGACACCCAAGGTCACCTGTTTTGATGACGCGGTCAATCTTTAAAATTACGTAACTCAAAAACTAAGTATGGCATCATCACCACAGTCCTTTCCGCAATGCGTAAGTCATTCGGGCAACTTTTGGTGTCATGCTTGTAACTCTGTGACTAGCGGATCCTGACTTTGCCTACCGACACCTCTGGGAGTGAAATGGCACCTGTAAAATATTGACCTTGACCTACATTCTCGAAATTGGGTCAGATTATGTAATTTACATGTAGGACATGTAATTGAAATGGGAAATGAAATTTGCCTGTAACTTTCCGTGATATTGATCACTTAAAGTAAATGAAAAAATGAACTTTGAAGTGGCTTGTGACCTTGAAAAATAGGTCAAGGTCATTCCGATTTTGTCAGTGTAATATGGTCATGTAATACTCCGTATGTGATTTTTTTGAGATTTTTTTGAAGAAATTTTTGTCTGGAAAAATAATAAATAACTAGTACACTTGTAATTGTGCACAATTACAAAGATAAATTCCCCCCTTCCCTTCCTCTCCTCTGCCCCCTTACATCCCCCTGCCCCCTTACATCCCCCTGCCCCTTCCCTTCTACCTTCCCCATTCGATGATTCACACAGAAATGTAATTGGGTCAGCATTTATTTCAACAAAGAAAATGTGCAGCCAGTGCAGTGGCATATGGCCAGGAAAAAGTGTGTCCAGCCATAAGAAGCATTTGGGGAGGAAAAAAGTGAGATAACATTTTCAGGGTCCACCGCGATTTTTTACGGACGGCGCTATAGTAGAATGCTATATACCATGTGAAAGCTAAGAAACAGAGCTTTCTGGTGGTGTTTTTAATTTTTCTGTAGCTTTAATAGGGGCCGAGTTATCGGCGCTTGAAAATAGCGTTTTTGTGGTGCTATAGCGCCGATACCGTTAACGCTAGAAAGTTGAAATTCTAGTGGATTGTTACACTATAGTATGACTGTAACTGCACACAGTTTCAGCTTGATTGGAGCATTTCTTCCTAGTTTTTGGAAAATTTAAGTAGCAATTTTGGGAATTCCCTTATTTGAAAAATTCACATAAAAAAAACGTTTAGAGATATTGCCAAAAGCCGCCTTTCCGCACTGCGTATATCTTTAGAGATTATTGTGTTAAAATTTGGTGTAATTTCGTATTGCGGTTATTCCAGAACCGTTAACACAAATTTTTTATGAATTTTGGACGTAATTTCCAGAGTACTAGTAATTACGCTCTGTTATTCCAGGATGTTAAAGTACTTTGTAAGTGCATTATAGGTATGTATTTTTATAAAGATATCATAAGTAGTTCCAGAAATATGAGCTCTCAAAAGTGGTGATGAAAAATAAGAAGCGGAGGAGGAGGAAAAAAGATGAAAAAAAAAAAACGAACAAAAACAATATAAATTCCCCTAACGGGGGAATTTATAATAATATAATATTTACGAAAACAAGAAACTTCACCTATGTAATAGGTGAAGTTTAACTAGATGGCTATAACTGACCATGGTCAGTGATGAAGAATTTACCAATATATTTATTATTTAAAGGTATATTGTATAATGTTTAAGTGTACAGACCATCATTGTGTGAATGCTCATGCTTAGTTTAGTTTATTTAGTTCAGTTTAGCTTATTCAGTTTAATTAATTTAGTTTAGTTTATTTAGTTTAGTAAATTTAATTTAGTTGACAAGAAAGAAAAAAATGTACTGAGCATCAAAGGTATACTAAGATCAGTATAATTTATCATATTTACAAAATAGGCCCATGCAACTTTTATACTCATTTTGTATTTCTTCATGACAAAATTGACTTCTTTTAGCTCAGGGCACTAATTTGATTATAATAGGTGAAGTTGAATTTTTCAGGGTTGACCGATCTTTTTAACTATTGATGCTACACCAAAATGAACATTAAATAAAATAAAGATGAGAATCTGAGGTATTCAGAAATGCTTTCATCATTTGTATACCTTAATTATAACAGGAGATAGAGCCAATTGAAATAATGACAAAAATGTAAAATATCACCAAAAAATTGACTCTGAAAAATGTCAAGTTTTGAACATTATTTTTATCTCAAAGGCAAACGGTCTACAGGAGAGACTTGAAATTAGACAAACTACTGTAAATTGTTAGGATTACATGTCCAAGGAGTATTAATTTTTTTAAGATTTCCTTCTTTGTCAAAAATATGTTTAAAGTGTAAAATCTTGACCAAAAACATGAAATTTTCA
This sequence comes from Platynereis dumerilii, assembly GCA_026936325.1. Classification (NCBI taxonomy): domain Eukaryota; kingdom Metazoa; phylum Annelida; class Polychaeta; order Phyllodocida; family Nereididae; genus Platynereis; species Platynereis dumerilii. The sequence goes on from JAPTHN010000179.1 coordinate 279,381, forward strand.
GGGTCGGGCGATCTTTTTAAGTAGCAGAGATACGTTAAAATGCATAGAAAACAAATACTAGAGGTGGTTATGGCCTTTCCGAATATGCTTTCAGTTTTTCTCTAACTTAATTAGAACCGGAGATACAGGCCGTCAAAGTTTGGGTACAAGTGTGAAATTGGAAAATGAGCAGGTCAATTTAACTGTCATTTTTTGACCTTGTGACCTTTATTATGCAATGTACATCTATCAGAGGAACGTAAAACTTTGCAAGGGGCCTCTAGGGTACTGTGGCACCAAATGCTGAAGAGATTGTGGAAATTCCTCAATTATTTCCTAGTTAAAAAAATTAGGTATCTCAAAAAACCAATTTTGCCAAATATTTGACCTTGAGTTTGACCTTGAAAATACCTTTCTAGGTCAAATCCAATATTTTACCCAGATTGGCAATGTGTGACAAAGGGGGGGTCATTTAATTATTTGAACTGTGTAGGATCAATATTTATTGCTTAAGAGGGCAAAAATAGGCTGATTGTTCATGTCGCGCGGTATGCAATATTTGGAATTTTTTTATAAATCAGCATGAAGAGATAGATCAATTCCGATTTCAGGGTTTAAACAATCCAGCTGCAGGCTATAAGAATCTATAATATGATCCGATATCTTTGAAAAAACATAATTGTTGGAATTTTTGAAAATGAGGTGAATTGAAACTTTGACGGGTCATATGACCTTGAAAAATGAGGTCAAGGTCAAATTTGAAGATTGGTATGGGTGTAAATGGGTATATTTGGGGGGGTTCATTATACATTTGCATTACCTAAAATGACTCCTTCATGGATTTTGAACTCATGCACCTCAAATTTAGCAAATACACCATACCAAGATGGCCGCCATTCCATAAATACTTAAAATATCAAAATTAAAAATATGTCTTACCATGTCCCATATCATAGAGCAAGTTTTGGCGCCATCAGCATGCTGCTATCATTTATGGTTTTTGCCGAACTCGAAACAATTCGAAAATGACCAAAATATTCAGTGTGGCCTATTCCGCTCTAAGAATTTTGATTAATTTTGCTTCAATTTATTGCTCTTTACAGTTCATTCTGTGAAAGTAAAGTAAATTACACTGGACTATAAATTTATTGAGATATAGTATATTGAAATATACAAAAATTCACACTAAAACGGTCATATAAACCTTAAAAATAAAAATTGAAACTCAGGACCGGAATACAGTAGTCTACAAGTATACAGGTACATTCACAAAATAATCAGGAAAATCGAAGCAACTTTTTCGGATATAATAATAAGAAGAATAATAGCAAAAACAATAAGAATTTACCATAGGTATGGTAAATTCTTAATAATACCAAAAACAATAAGAATTTACCATATATGGTAAATTCTTAACTAGACATTAGATATTCCCAGTGCAACTGGGAATGAGCATTCACCATTTTATCTCATCAAAGAAATGATCAATTAATGATCAATGAAATGATCAATGAGATGATCAATGAAATGATCAATGAAATGGAATTAAAATGAAATGATCAATTAATTGATCAATGAAATGAAATGCTCAATCCAATAGTAGAATGAAATTGAAATGCTGAATGAAATTGATGAATGACTTCATATTGACCAGATTTTGACTTGATTTTGACTTCATATTGACTTGATTTTGACTTGATATTGACTTGATATTGACTTTATTGACTTCATATTGACTTCATATTGACTTCATACATGTGGACACATCTAACAGCAATTGTGACACTTACCTGTCACGGTGCTAGCTGTGCTTTATTTTGCCAGCCGCAACGGATACCAAAAAATTGAAAATCTATGGAAATTGAAAGTTGAATATCTCCAAAACAAAATGTGTGATCCAAAACTAAAATACCACTTCCCTGGACCCATCTCTAGGGAACATAATACACTTGTCAGCATCATCCTACCATTTTTGGTTTCTGAGAAGAAGTCCGGCAAAAAATGGTGTTTTGTCAACTTAATCGGTTGGGGTAATTACCCCTTTATGAAATTGAATAATGTTTTTGTTGTTAGTTTAGGAAGTTTGCTGGAACCACATCTGAAGCAAATTGGCCAAATTATAAAAATGACAATTTTGAAATCAAGGTCAAGGTCATTCATTTCTCATAACATTCTCTTTTAGGCATTAGGCTATTACTATATAAAGTTTCAAGAATTTCCCTTCATTCAAACCCAAAATTTTCAACATTTTAAATTTTTGGTGAAATTATCAAAATTTGAAAGTTCAATATCTCAAAAACCCCTACAGTGATCAATATGAAAGTTGCTGCTGCACTAGAACTATCTTTTAGCAACACAATTCAGTTGTCAGAATCATCCTACCATATCCGGTTTCTGAGAAGAAGAACGCAAAGGGTAAACTACTAAATGGGTTGGGGTAATTACCCCTTTTCGAAAATGACAAACTTGATGATTGATATTGCTTATGCTTATGATCAGTAATGATACATTGCAATCCAGACATTTCTATCTTCATTAGTTTAGAAGTTAGCTGGAACCTCATCTGTAGCAAATTGACCAAATTTATAAAAATGACAATTCTGAAATCAAGGTCAAGGTCATTCATTTTTTGCAACATACTTTTTTATGCATTAGGCTATTTCCATATAAAGTTTCACAAATTTCCCTTCATTCAAACTCAAAATTTTCAACATTTTAAATTTTGGGTGAAATCATCAAAATTTGAAAGTTCAATATCTCAAAAACCCCTTGAGTGATCAATATGAAAGTTGCTGCTGCACTAGAACTATCTTTTGGCAACACAATCCATTTGTCAGAATCATCCTACCATTTCTGGTTTCTGAGAAGAAGAACAGCAAAGGGTAAACTACTAAATGGGTTGGGGTAATTACCCCTTTTCGAAAATGACAAATTTGATGGTGGACAGGTTTGTACCAGTGATGGGTTACATAACAGTAAAAACCAGACATTTCTATCTTTATTAGTTTAGAAGTTAGCACTCCAAAAATGCCAACTTTGAAGTGACCTCTGACCTTGAAAAATAGGTCAAGGTCAAAAAAATTTTGGGGATCATAATATCTCACCTAGTACTATCCATCCACAAAAGGACAACCCTGAACTCAACCGAAAATGACGGAAAAATTAATAATAAAAATAAAAAAATCTACAAAAATAATAGCATTCACCATAGTGATGGTGAATGCTAATAATAATAATAACTAGATTCCGATAACCGCTAGCGGTAATAAAACTTCACCGAGCAGTTGGTGAAAATAGTCTAAATATGTTTAAGTATAAAAATAAACAAGTATACGAACAAGTATATAAAGGTATATTTGTACATGTTTAAGCAGCTTGCTCAGTGAATGCCCATGTTTAGTTGAGTTTATTTAGTTCAGTGGGTGAAAATAGTCTAAATGTATATAAGTATATAAACAAGTATATAAACAAGTATATAAACAAGTATATATATAAGCAAGATATAAAATAATATATAAAATATTATATGAATAAAATATAAAAATAGTATCAAAAATATTGTATAAAATGGTTCAAAAAATAGCATAAAAATGTACCTTATTTATTTGTGATATATTGCAATGCACAAGTTAATGAAGCTAGCGGACAGCCCCCCCTTTCCGGTGAATGCATGTTTAGCTTAGTTTATTTAGTTTAATTTAATTTATTTAGTTTACTTTAGTTTAAAATTAGTTTATTGACATCTTTTAGGCAATTACTGCACAAATTTTAGTAATCACTGGTGTTCCAGTCTGAGTAGTCATTCGGTTAGGTGAGGAAAAGATGAATTTTTCAGGGTTGACCGATCTTTTTACCTGTTCACGACACAACAAAATGTACACAAATTAGAATAAGAGGAGAATCTGAGCTTTTCCAAAACGGCTTGTATCATTCATATGACTTTATTAGAACCCGAGATAGAGTTGATTGAAGTAATGGTAAAAATATGAAATTTCACCGAAAAATTGACTCTGAAAATATCAAGTTTTGAACTCCGAATTGCTCCCAAAGGTAAACGGTTTGAAGGAGAGACTTAAAATTGCACAAAATACTGTATATATGTTAGGACTATATCTCGAAATATTATCAAATTTTTTGAAGACTGACTTCTTTGTCAAAAAAAATGTAAATTGGTGAAATCTTGACCGAAAACATGTATTTTTCAGGGTCCGGCGATCTTTTTAACTAGCAGAGATACGTTAAAATGTATAGAAAATGAATACTAGAGGAGAATTTGGACTTTCTGAATATGCTTTCAGTTTTTCTGTAGCTTAATTAGAACCGGAGATACAGACCATCAAAGTTTGGGTGCAAGTGCGAAATTGGAAAATGAGAGGGTCAATTTTGCAGTAATTTTTTGACCTTGTGACATTTATTGTGCAATGTAGGTCAATCCGATGGACTTAAAACTTTACACATTTCTTCTAGGGTATTGCAGGACTAACCTGTGAAAAGACTGTAAAAATCCCTTTATTATTTCCTACTTAAAAAAAATTAAATATCTCAAATATCCAATTTTGTCAAATATTTGACCTTGATTTTGACCTTGAAAATACCTTTCAAGGTCAAAATCTATAATTTCTACAGATTCGCGGTGTATGACTTAGGGGGGGTCATTTCATTATTTGAACTATGTAGGATCAATATTTACCTCTCAAATTGGCAAAAATTGGCTAATTTTTCATGTCGCGCGGTATGCCGTATTTGGAATTTTTTTTATAAATCAGCATGAAGAGATAAATCAATTCCGATTTCAGGGTTCCAACAATATAGCTCCTGGCTATTATAATTTAAAATATGAACCCGATATGCTGGAAATAACATAATTGTTGGAATTTTTGAAATCGAGTGATTTGAACATTAAACAGGTCAAATGACCTTGAAAAATGAGGTTAAGGACAAATTTGAAGGTGGCTATGGAGGTTTTATGGGCATATTTGGGGGGGTTCACAATACATTTTATTGGCCTAAAATCGATATTTCAGTGTCAAGTAATCAAGGTCACCAGTTTTGACGACGCGGTTGACACTAAAAATTCCATAATTAAATAACTAAGCATGATATCATCATAAAAATGATCGCTTACCATGGATTAGTCATTTACTGTAACAATTGGCTTGAATTCTGCAATTTTCGAAGTTGCTTATATAGAGATCAGGCGCGCAAACCTCTGAGAGTAAAAATTGACCTGTATGACCTTGACCTTGACCTATACTTTTGAAAATTAGGTCAGTTTATTTTGTATAAGTCTATTATATATAGTTTATTAGGAAACTATAATTGATCAGTTAATATATGAGTAATGGTCAATTGAAATATAGAAAAAATTTATTTCAAAGGGGTCAATGACCTTGAAAAATAGGTCAGAGGTATAGGGTTACATTGGACAATTTAATTAGGTCACATAGGACTATGTACACAAATTATTTGAAAATTTTTCGAGAACATTTTTCGGAAAGAAAAATAATAATAACTAGATTCCGATAACCGCTAGCGGTAATAAAACTTCACCGAGCAGTTGGTGAAAATAGTCTAAATATGTTTAAGTATAAAAATAAACAAGTATACGAACAAGTATATGAAGGTATATTGTACATGTTTAAGCAGCTTGCTCAGTGAATGCCCATGTTTAGTTTAGTTTATTTAGTTCAGTGGGTGAAAATAGTCTAAATGTATATAAGTATATATCAACAAGTATATCAACAAGTATATCAACAAGTATATCAACAAGTATATCAACAAGTATATCAACAAGTATATCAACAAGTATATCAACAAGTATATCAACAAGTATATCAACAAGTATATCAACAAGTATATAAACAAGTATATCAACAAGTATATCAACAAGTATATAAACAAGTATATAAACAAGTATATAAACAAGTATATAAACAAGTATATAAACAAGTATATAAACAAGTATATAAACAAGATATAAAATATTATATGAATAAAATATAAAATAGTATCAAAAATATTGTATAAAATGGTACAAAAAATAGCATAAAAAATGTACCTTATTTATTTGTGATATATTGCAATGCACAAGTTAATGAAGCTAGCGGACAGCCCCCCCTTTCCGGTGAATGTATGTTTAGCTTAGTTTATTTAGCTTAGTTTAATTTATTTAGTTTACTTTAGTTAAAAATTAGTTTATTGACATCTTTTAGGCAATTAATACACAAATTTTTAGTAATCACTGGTGTACCAGTCTGAGTACAGTCTTTCGGTTAGGTGAGGAAAAGATGAATTTTTCAGGGTTGACCGATCTTTTTACCTGTTCACGACACAACAAAATGCACACAAATTAGAATAAGAGGAGAATCTGAGCTTTCCAAAACGGCTTGTATCATTCATATGACTTTATTAGAACCCGAGATAGAGTTGATTGAAGTAATGGTAAAAATATGAAATTTCACCCAAAAATTGACTCTGAAAATATCAAGTTTTGAACTCCAAATTGCTCCCAAAGGTAAACGGTTTGAAGGAGAGACTTAAAATAGCACAAAATACTGTAAATATGTTAGGACTATATCTCGAAATATTATCAAATTTTTTGAAGACTGACTTCTTTGTCAAAAAAATGTAAATTGGTGAAATCTTGACCGAAAACATGTATTTTTCAGGGTCCGGCGATCTTTTTAACTAGCAGAGATACGTTAAAATGTATAGAAAATGAATACTAGAGGAGAATTTGGACTTTCTGAATATGCTTTCAGTTTTTCTGTAGCTTAATTAGAACCGGAGATACAGACCATCAAAGTTTGGGTGCAAGTGCGAAAAATTGACTCTGAAAATATCAAGTTTTGAACTCCAAATTGCTCCCAAAGGTAAACGGTTTGAAGGAGAGACTTAAAATAGCACAAAATACTGTAAATATGTTAGGACTATATCTCGAAATATTATCAAATTTTTTGAAGACTGACTTCTTTGTCAAAAAAATGTAAATTGGTGAAATCTTGACCGAAAACATGTATTTTTCAGGGTCCGGCGATCTTTTTAACTAGCAGAGATACGTTAAAATGTATAGAAAATGAATACTAGAGGAGAATTTGGACTTTCTGAATATGCTTTCAGTTTTTCTGTAGCTTAATTAGAACCGGAGATACAGACCATCAAAGTTTGGGTGCAAGTGCGAAATTGGAAAATGAGAGGGTCAATTTTGCAGTAATTTTTTGACCTTGTGACATTTATTGTGCAATGTAGGTCAATCCGATGGACTTAAAACTTTACAAATTTCTTCTAGGGTATTGTAGGACTGACCTGTGAAAAGACTGTAAAAATCCCTTTATTATTTCCTACTTAAAAAAAATTAAATATCTCAAATATCCAATTTTGTCAAATATTTGACCTTGATTTTGACCTTGAAAATACCTTTCAAGGTCAAAATCTATAATTTCTACAGATTCGCGTCGTATGACTTAGGGGGGTCATTTCATTATATGAACTATGTAGGATCAATATTTACCTCTCAAATTGGCAAAAATAGGCAAATTTTTCATGTCGCGCGGTATGCCATATTTGGAATTTTTTTATAAATCAGCATGAAGAGATAAATCAATTCCGATTTCAGGGTTTCAACAATATAGCTCCTGGCTATTATAATTTAAAATATGAACCCGATATGCTGGAAATAACATAATTGTTGGAATTTTTGAAAATTGAGTGATTTGAACATTAAACAGGTCAAATGACCTTGAAAAATGAGGTTAAGGACAAATTTGAAGGTGGCTATGGAGGTTTTATGGGCATATTTGGGGGGGTTCACAATACATTTTATTGGCCTAAAATCGATATTTCAGTGTCAAGTAATCAAGGTCACCAGTTTTGACGACGCGGTTGACACTAAAAATTCCATGATTAAATAACTAAGCATGATATCATCATAAAAATGATCGCTTGCCATGGATTAGTCATTTACTGTAACAATTGGCTTGAATTCTGCAATTTTCGAAGTTGCTTATATAGAGATCAGGCGCGCAAACCTCTGAGAGTAAAAATTGACCTGTATGACCTCGACCTTGACCTATACTTTTGAAAATTAGGTCAGTTTATTTAGTATAAGTCTATTATATATAGTTTATTAGGAAATTATAATTGATCAGTTAATATATGAGTAATGGTCAATTGAAATATAGAAAAAATTTATTTCAAAGGGGTCAATGACCTTGAAAAATAGGTCAGAGGTATAGGGTTACATTGGACAATTTAATTAGGTCACATAGGACTATGTACACAAATTATTTGAAAATTTTTCGAGAACATTTTTCGGAAAGAAAAATAATAATAACTAGATTCCGATAACCGCTAGCGGTAATAAAACTTCACCGAGCAGTTGGTGAAAATAGTCTAAATATGTTTAAGTATAAAAATAAACAAGTATACGAACAAGTATATGAAGGTATATTGTACATGTTTAAGCAGCTTGCTCAGTGAATGCCCATGTTTAGTTTAGTTTATTTAGTTCAGTGGGTGAAAATAGTCTAAATGTATATAAGTATATAAACAAGTATATAAACAAGTATATAAACAAGTATATAAGCAAGATATAAAATAATATATAAAATATTATATGAATAAAATATAAAATAGTATCAAAAATATTGTATAAAATGGTACAAAAAATAACATAAAAAATGTACCTTATTTATTTGTGATATATTGCAATGCACAAGTTAATGAAGCTAGCGGACAGCCCCCCCTTTCCCGGTGAATGCATGTTTAGCTTAGTTTATTTAGTTTAGTTTAATTTATTTAGTTTACTTTAGTTTAAAATTAGTTTATTGACATCTTTTAGGCAATTACTACACAAATTTTAGTAATCACTGGTGTTCCAGTCTGAGTACAGTCATTCGGTTAGGTGAGGAAAAGATGAATTTTTCAGGGTTGACCGATCTTTTTACCTGTTCACGACACAACAAAATGTACACAAATTAGAATAAGAGGAGAATCTGAGCTTTCCAAAACGGCTTGTATCATTCTTGTAGAACCGAGATAGAGTTGATTGAAGTAATGGTAAAGATATGAAATTTCACTGAAAAATTGACTCTGAAAATATCAAGTTTTGAACTCCTAATTGCTCCCAAAGGTAAACGGTTTGAAGGAGAGACTTAAAATAGCACAAAATACTGTAAATATGTTAGGACTATATCTCGAAATATTATCAAATTTTTTGAAGACTGACTTCTTTGTCAAAAAAATGTAAATTGGTGAAATCTTGACCGAAAACATATATTTTTCAGGGTCCGGCGATCTTTTTAACTAGCAGAGATACGTTAAAATGTATAGAAAATGAATACTAGAGGAGAATTTGGGCTTTCTGAATATGCTTTCAGTTTTTCTGTAGCTTAATTAGAACCGGAGATACAGACCATCAAAGTTTGGGTACAAGTGTGAAATTGGAAAATGAGAGGGTCAATTTTGCAGTAATTTTTTGACCTTGTGACATTTATTGTGCAATGTAGGTCAATCCGATGGACTTAAAACTTTACACATTTCTTCTAGGGTATTGTAGGACTGACCTATGAAAAGACTGTAAAAATCCCTTCATTATTTCCCACTTAAAAAAAATTAAATATCTCAAATATCCAATTTTGTCAAATATTTGACCTTGATTTTGACCTTGAAAATACCTTTCAAGGTCAAAATCTATAATTTCTACAGATTTGGGGTGTATGACTTAGGGGGGGTCATTTCATTATTTGAGCTATGTAGGATCAATATTTACCTCTCTAATTGGCAAAAATAGGCTAATTTTCATGTCGCGCGGTATGCCATATTTGGAATTTTTTTATAAATCAGCATGAAGAGATAAATCAATTCCGATTTCAGGGTTCCAACAATATAGCTCCTGGCTATTATACTTTAAATTATGAACCCAATATGCTGGAAATAACATAATTGTTGGAATTTTTGAAAATCGAGTGATTTGAACATTAAACAGGTCAAATGACCTTGAAAAATGAGGTTAAGGTCAAATTTGAAGGTGGCTATGGAGGTTTTATGGGCATATTTGGGGGGGTTCACAATACATTTTATTGGCCTAAAATCGATATTTCAGTGTCAAGTAATCAAGGTCACCAGTTTTGACGACGCGGTTGACACTAAAAATTCCATAATTAAATAACTAAGCATGATATCATCATAAAAATGATCGCTTGCCATGGATTAGTCATTTACTGTAACAATTGGCTTGAATTCTGAAATTTTCGAAGTTGCTTATATAGAGATCAGGCGCGCAAACCTCTGAGAGTAAAAATTGACCTGTATGACCTCGACCTTGACCTATACTTTTGAAAATTAGGTCAGTTTATTTAGTATAAGTCTATTATATATAGTTAATTAGGAAACTGTAATTTATCAGTTATTACATGAGTAATGGTCAATTGAAATATAGAAAAAATGTAGTTCAAAGGGGTCAATGACCTTGAAAAATAGGTCAGAGGTATAGGGTTACATTGGACAATTTAATTAGGTTACATAGGACTATGTACACAAATTATTTGAAAATTTTTTGAGAACATTTTTCGGAAAGAAAAATAATAATAATAAAAATATTTACGAAAATAAGAAACTTCACCTATGGTATAGGTGAAGTTTAATAATAACTAGATTCCGATAACCGCTAGCGGTAATAAAACTTCACCGAGCAGTTGGTGAAAATAGTCTAAATATGTTTAAGTATAAAAATAAACAAGTATACGAACAAGTATATGAAGGTATATTGTACATGTTTAAGCAGCTTGCTCAGTGAATGCCCATGTTTAGTTTAGTTTATTTAGTTCAGTGGGTGAAAATAGTCTAAATGTATATAAGTATATATCAACAAGTATATCAACAAGTATATCAACAAGTATATCAACAAGTATATCAACAAGTATATCAACAAGTATATCAACAAGTATATCAACAAGTATATAAACAAGTATATAAACAAGTATATAAACAAGTATATAAACAAGTATATAAACAAGATATAAAATATTATATGAATAAAATATAAAATAGTATCAAAAATATTGTATAAAATGGTACAAAAAATAGCATAAAAAATGTACCTTATTTATTTGTGATATATTGCAATGCACAAGTTAATGAAGCTAGCGGACAGCCCCCCCTTTCCCGGTGAATGTATGTTTAGCTTAGTTTATTTAGCTTAGTTTAATTTATTTAGTTTACTTTAGTTAAAATTAGTTTATTGACATCGTTTAGGCAATTAATACACAAATTTTAGTAATCACTGGTGTACCAGTCTGAGTACAGTCTTTCGGTTAGGTGAGGAAAAGATGAATTTTTCAGGGTTGACCGATCTTTTTACCTGTTCACGACACAACAAAATGCACACAAATTAGAATAAGAGGAGAATCTGAGCTTTCCAAAACGGCTTGTATCATTCATATGACTTTATTAGAACCCGAGATAGAGTTGATTGAAGTAATGGTAAAAATATGAAATTTCACCGAAAAATTGACTCTGAAAATATCAAGTTTTGAACTCCAAATTGCTCCCAAAGGTAAACGGTTTGAAGGAGAGACTTAAAATAGCACAAAATACTGTAAATATGTTAGGACTATATCTCGAAATATTATCAAATTTTTTGAAGACTGACTTCTTTGTCAAAAAAATGTAAATTGGTGAAATCTTGACCAAAAACATGTATTTTTCAGGGTCTGGCGATCTTTTTAACTAGCAGAGATACGTTAAAATGTATAGAAAATGAATACTAGAGGAGAATTTGGACTTTCTGAATATGCTTTCAGTTTTTCTGTAGCTTAATTAGAACCGGAGATACAGACCATCAAAGTTTGGGTGCAAGTGCGAAATTGGAAAATGAGAGGGTCAATTTTGCAGTAATTTTTTGACCTTGTGACATTTATTGTGCAATGTAGGTCAATCCGATGGACTTAAAACTTTACAAATTTCTTCTAGGGTATTGTAGGACTGACCTGTGAAAAGACTGTAAAAATCCCTTTATTATTTCCTACTTAAAAAAAAAAAAATTTCTCAAATATCCAATTTTGTCAAATATTTGACCTTGATTTTGACCTTGAAAATACCTTTCAAGGTCAAAATCTATAATTTCTACAGATTTGCGTCGTATGACTTAGGGGGGGTCATTTCATTATATGAACTATGTAGGATCAATATTTACCTCTCAAATTGGCAAAAATAGGCAAATTTTTCATGTCGCGCGGTATGCCATATTTGGAATTTTTTTATAAATCAGCATGAAGAGATAAATCAATTCCGATTTAAGGGTTTCAACAATATAGCTCCTGGCTATTATAATTTAAAATATGAACCCGATATGCTGGAAATAACATAATTGTTGGAATTTTTGAAAATTGAGTGATTTGAACATTAAACAGGTCAAATGACCTTGAAAAATGAGGTTAAGGACAAATTTGAAGGTGGCTATGGAGGTTTTATGGGCATATTTGGGGGGGTTCACAATACATTTTATTGGCCTAAAATCGATATTTCAGTGTCAAGTAATCAAGGTCACCAGTTTTGACGACGCGGTTGACACTAAAAATTCCATGATTAAATAACTAAGCATGATATCATCATAAAAATGATCGCTTGCCATGGATTAGTCATTTACTGTAACAATTGGCTTGAATTCTGCAATTTTCGAAGTTGCTTATATAGAGATCAGGCGCGCAAACCTCTGAGAGTAAAAATTGACCTGTATGACCTCGACCTTGACCTATACTTTTGAAAATTAGGTCAGTTTATTTAGTATAAGTCTATTATATATAGTTTATTAGGAAATTATAATTGATCAGTTAATATATGAGTAATGGTCAATTGAAATATAGAAAAAATTTATTTCAAAGGGGTCAATGACCTTGAAAAATAGGTCAGAGGTATAGGGTTACATTGGACAATTTAATTAGGTCACATAGGACTATGTACACAAATTATTTGAAAATTTTTCGAGAACATTTTTCGGAAAGAAAAATAATAATAATAATAATAACTAGATTCCGATAACCGCTAGCGGTAATAAAACTTCACCGAGCAGTTGGTGAAAATAGTCTAAATATGTTTAAGTATAAAAATAAACAAGTATACGAACAAGTATATGAAGGTATATTGTACATGTTTAAGCAGCTTGCTCAGTGAATGCCCATGTTTAGTTTAGTTTATTTAGTTGAGTGGGTGAAAATAGTCTAAATGTATATAAGTATATAAACAAGTATATAAACAAGTATATAAACAAGTATATATATAAGCAAGATATAAAATAATATATAAAATATTATATGAATAAAATATAAAATAGTATCAAAAATATTGTATAAAATGGTACAAAAAATAGCATAAAAAATGTACCTTATTTATTTGTGATATATTGCAATGCACAAGTTAATGAAGCTAGCGGACAGCCCCCCCTTTCCCGGTGAATGCATGTTTAGCTTAGTTTATTTAGTTTAGTTTAATTTATTTAGTTTACTTTAGTTTAAAATTAGTTTATTGACATCTTTTAGGCAATTACTGCACAAATTTTAGTAATCACTGGTGTTCCAGTCTGAGTAGTCATTCGGTTAGGTGAGGAAAAGATGAATTTTTCAGGGTTGACCGATCTTTTTACCTGTTCACGACACAACAAAATGTACACAAATTAGAATAAGAGGAGAATCTGAGCTTTTCCAAAACGGCTTGTATCATTCATATGACTTTATTAGAACCCGAGATAGAGTTGATTGAAGTAATGGTAAAAATATGAAATTTAACCGAAAAATTGACTCTGAAAATATCAAGTTTTGAACTCCAAATTGCTCCCAAAGGTAAACGGTTTGAAGGAGAGACTTAAAATTGCACAAAATACTGTAAATATGTTAGGACTATATCTCGAAATATTATCAAATTTTTTGAAGACTGACTTCTTTGTCAAAAAAATGTAAATTGGTGAAATCTTGACCGAAAACATGTATTTTTCAGGGTCCGGCGATCTTTTTAACTAGCAGAGATACGTTAAAATGTATAGAAAATGAATACTAGAGGAGAATTTGGACTTTCTGAATATGCTTTCAGTTTTTCTGTAGCTTAATTAGAACCGGAGATACAGACCATCAAAGTTTGGGTGCAAGTGCGAAATTGGAAAATGAGAGGGTCAATTTTGCAGTAATTTTTTGACCTTGTGACATTTATTGTGCAATGTAGGTCAATCCGATGGACTTAAAACTTTACACATTTCTTCTAGGGTATTGCAGGACTGACCTGTGAAAAGACTGTAAAAATCCCTTTATTATTTCCTACTTAAAAAAATTAAATATCTCAAATATCCAATTTTGTCAAATATTTGACCTTGATTTTGACCTTGAAAATACCTTTCAAGGTCAAAATCTATAATTTCTACAGATTCGCGGTGTATGACTTAGGGGGGGTCAATTCATTATTTGAACTATGTAGGATCAATATTTACCTCTCAAATTGGCAAAAATAGGCTAATTTTTCATGTCGCGCGGTATGCCGTATTTGGAATTTTTTTATAAATCAGCATGAAGAGATAAATCAATTCCGATTTCAGGGTTTCAACAATATAGCTCCTGGCTATCATAATTTAAAATATGAACCCGATATGCTGGAAATAACATAATTGTTGGAATTTTTGAAAATCGAGTGATTTGAACATTAAACAGGTCAAATGACCTTGAAAAATGAGGTTAAGGACAAATTTGAAGGTGGCTATGGAGGTTTTATGGGCATATTTGGGGGGGTTCACAATACATTTTATTGGCCTAAAATCGATATTTCAGTGTCAAGTAATCAAGGTCACCAGTTTTGACGACGCGGTTGACACTAAAAATTCCATAATTAAATAACTAAGCATGATATCATCATATAAATGATCGCTTACCATGGATTAGTCATTTACTGTAACAATTGGCTTGAATTCTGCAATTTTCGAAGTTGCTGATATAGAGATCAGGCGCGCAAACCTCTGAGAGTAAAAATTGACCTGTATGACCTCGACCTTGACCTATACTTTTGAAAATTAGGTCAGTTTATTTAGTATAAGTCTATTATATATAGTTTATTAGGAAACTATAATTGATCAGTTAATATATGAGTAATGGTCAATTGAAATATAGAAAAAATTTATTTCAAAGGGGTCAATGACCTTGAAAAATAGGTCAGAGGTATAGGGTTACATTGGACAATTTAATTAGGTCACATAGGACTATGTACACAAATTATTTGAAAATTTTTCGAGAACATTTTTCGGAAAGAAAAATAATAATAATAATAATAATAACTAGAAATCGGGTAACCGCGATGCGGTGACAAAACTTCACCTTTCATAGTAATTATTGACAATGAAATGAAAGTGAGAAAACACGGAAATGATATTGGAAATGATATTGGAAATGATATTGGAACTGACATTGGATATGAACTTGAACATGAACTTGAACATGAACATGAACTTGAACCTTGGCTTTCCAAATCTATTTTCAGATTCTCTGTTACTTTATCAGAACCGGAGATACGACCGATTCAAATAATGGTACAATTCAGAAATATTGACTTCAGAAATTACTGAAAAAATGTATTTTTTAACTTAAAATTACTCTAGAACCAAAACGGTTCAATGGAAACATATATAACTTGCCAGTTTTATGTAAACGAAAGATGGCAATATGTTCAGATAGCTTCATTGAAATAAAATGATTATTTCCTTGTCAAAACTATGATAAATTGTGAAAATTTGACAGAAAACATGAATTTTTCAGGGTCCGGCGATCTTTTTAACCGTCAGAGCTCTAACAAAATCTTCAAATATGCCAGCTAGAGGTGAAAGCGTGCTTTCCGAATCTGTTTTCAGATTTTCTGTAACTTAAATAGGACCGGATATAGAGCGGATTGAAATGATGGCACAACTCAGAAATATGGCTTTTAAGATATTCCTGAAAATATGCAGTTTTAACTTGAAATCACTCTAGAACCAAAACGGTTCTATGAGGATATATATAACTTGGCAGGATTATGTAAATAGAAGTTAGAAATATGTCTAGACAGGTTCATCACAAAAGGATGATTCCGTCCCTGTCAAAAAATTGATAAATTGTGAAAATTTGACAAAAAACATGAAATTTTCAGGGTCCGGCGATCTTTTAAACCGTCAGAGCTACGACAAAATGTTCAATATATGGAAACTAGAGAAGAATTTGGCCTTTCCAAATCTATTTTCAGATTCTGTGTAACTTAATTAGGACCGGAGATATTATGGTACAATTCAGAAATGTGGACTTCGGAAATTTCTGAAAAAATGTTGTTTTTCACTTAAAATTACTCTAGAACCAAAACGGTTCAATGGAAACATATATAACTTGGCAGGATTATGTGAACCAAAGATGAAAGTATGCTCAAATAGCTTCATTGAAACAAAATGATTATTTCCTTGTCAAAATGATGATAAATTGTGAAAATTTGAAAAAAAACATGAAATTTTCAGGGTCCGGCGATCTTTTAAACCGTCAGAGCTACGACAAAAAGTTCAGAAAATGAAAACTAGAGGAGAATTTGGCCTTTCCAAATCTGTTTTCGGATTCTCTGTAACTTAATTAGGACCGGAGCTACAGCCGATCGAAATAACGCTATCATTGAGAAATGTGAACAAATATCGTTAATTTTTCCCTAATTTTTTGACCTTGTGACCTTTACGGTCTAACGTAGGTTAATCCGAGGACCTTGAAAATAAATACGCTGCCTCTAGACTATTGTAGCAAGTTTGTGTGACATTTTTGTAACAATATTTTGATTCCTTGCCTGTGTAAAAAAATCAAATGTCAAAATAGTAAAATTTTTCATCATGTTTGACCTTGAATTTGACCTTGAAAATAAGTTTCTAGGTCAAAACAAATATAATTTTCAGAATCAGGATGCAAAAATGGGGGGATCAATTAATTATTGTAACTCTCTCGATTCGATATTTCCATGTCAAAAACGCGATAATTTGTCATTTTTCAACGTTCTCCGGTTTGCGATATTTGGAATTTTGTGGAAAATTAAGGTAAAATGTTAGAGGACTTTCGATTACATATTCTAAATGCACTTATTATTGTCTGTCTAGAGATAATATATCAAGGTGATATCTTGAAAAAAACATAATTTTCAGAATTTTTGAAAATAAGCACTTTTTGCACTTTGAAGAGCCAAATGACCTTGAAAAATGAGGTCAAGGTCAAATTTGAAGGTGGATTTGGGGGTTTTGGGGGCTACTTTGGGGGGGTTCACTATACATTGTTATGGCCTAAAATCGATATTTCAAGGTGAGACACCCAAGGTCACCTGTTTTGATGACGCGGTCAATCTTTAAAATTACGTAACTCAAAAACTAAGTATGGCATCATCACCACAGTCCTTTCCGCAATGCGTAAGTCATTCGGGCAACTTTTGGTGTCATGCTTGTAACTCTGTGACTTGCGGATTCTGACATCCCGTGCGCAAACCTCTGAGAGTGAAATGGCACCTGTACAATATTGACCTTGACCTAGTTTCTTGAAATTGGGTCAGATTATGTAATATACATGTAAGACAAGTAATTAAAATGGAAAATGAAATTTGCCTGTAATTTTGTGTGCTATGATCACTTAAAGTAAGTGAAAAAACTGACTTTGAAGTGGCCTGTGACCTTGAAAAATAGGTCAAGGTCATTCCGATTTTGTCAGTGTAATATGGTCATGTAATACTCCGTATATGATTTTTTTGAGATTTTTTTGAAGAAATTTTTGTCTGGAAAAATAATAAATAATAATAATAACTAGAAATCGGGTAACCGCGATGCGGTGACAAAACTTCACCTTTCATGGTAATTATTGGCAATGAAATGAAAGTGAGAAAACACGGAAATGATATTTGAAATGATATTGGAAACGATATTGGAACTGGCATTGAAAATAACATTGGACATGAACTTGAACATGAACATGAACATGAACATGAACTTGAACATGAACTTGAACATGAACTTGAACATGAACTTGAACATAAACTTGAACATGAATTTGAACATGAACTTAAACATGAACTTAAACATGAACTTAAACATGAATGTAATTGCACACGTCTTGCACATGTAATATGCAGTATCACACAAAATATCACTTGAAATAGTATGAAATATCACATGCAAAGTTACATGCAATGTATTAAACATACAATATCACTTGCAATATCATGCTAAATCATATCACATGCAATATCTATTTATTACCTGTAATTTTGCATGTCAATTAAAATGTACATAGTGTGCACAGATATTTGAAAGTACATATAAACTATCTGTCCATGGACTAGTCGTGATGTGACATATAGTTAGCAGACCGATAAACCCTGCAATAAACCCTTACAAGAAAAAATTCAGAGAATGAAAACAAGAGGAGGATTTGAGCTTCATGAATATATATATAGAGAATAACATGGACCAGTACATGGAGAGTGCATGGACAGTACATTGACCTGTACATTGACCAGTACATGAACCAGTACATGAACCAGTACATCAACCAGTTACATCAACCAGTTACATCAATTAGAGTTACTGCTGATTGAAACTGGTACCGTTCTCATATTGGAATTTTAGGAATTTCTTGGCTAAAGTACTTCTAGTCCTGATAACATTTGGAAATGACTGCAATTTCTGAAAACATACAATTTTCAGGGTCCGGCGATCTCTTTATCCGTCCATGATACAAGAAAATGTTCAAATATAAAAGCTAGAGCAGAATTTTGGCTTTCCAAATCTATTTTCAGATTCTCTGTTACTTTATCAGAACCGGAGATACGACTGATTCAAATAATGGTACAATTCAGAAATATTGACTTCAGAAATTACTGAAAAAATGTATTTTTTAACTTAAAATTACTCTAGAACCAAAACGGTTCAATGGAAACATATATAACTTACCAGTTTTATGTAAACGAAAGATGACAATATGCTCAGATAGCTTCATTGAAATAAAATGATTATTTCCTTGTCAAAACTACGATAAATTGTGAAAATTTGACAAAAAACATGAATTTTTCGGGGTCCGGCAATCTTTTTAACCGTCAGAGCTCTTACAAAATCTTCAAATATGCCAGCTAGAGGAGAAAGCGTGCTTTCAGAATCTGTTATCAGATTTTCTGTAACTTAAATAGGACCGGATATAGAGTGGATTGAAATGATGGCACAACTCAAAAATATGGCCTTTAAGATATTCCTGAAAATATGCAGTTTTAACTGGAAATCACTCTAGAACCAATACGGTTCAATGAGGATCTATATAACTTGGCAGGATTATGTAAATAGAAGTTAGAAATATGTCTAGACAGGTTCATCACAAAAGGATGATTCCGTCCCTGTCAAAAAATTGATAAATTGTGAAAATTTGACAAAAACATGAAATTTTGAGGGTCCGGCGATCTTTTAAACCGTCAGAGCTACGACAAAATGTTCAATATATGGAAACTAGAGAAGAATTTGGCCTTTCCAAATCTATTTTCAGATTCTCTATAACTTTATTAGGACCGGAGATAAGGCCGATTGAAATTATGGTACAATTCAGAAATGTGGACTTCGGAAATTTCTGAAAAAATGTTGTTTTTCACTTAAAATTACTCTAGAACCAAAACGGTTCAATGGAAACATATATAACTTGGCAGGATTATGGGAACGAAAGATGAAAGTATGCTCAAATAGCTACATTGAAACAAAATGATTATTTCCTTGTCAAAATGATGATAAATTGTGAAAATTTGACAAAAAACATGAAATTTTCAGGGTCCGGCGATCTTTTAAACCGTCAGAGCTACGACAAAAAGTTCAGAAAACGAAAACTAGAGGAGAATTAGGTCTTTCCAAATCTGTTTTCAGATTCTCTGTAACTTAATTAGGACCGGAGCTACAGCCGATCGAAATAACGCTATCATTGAGAAATGTGAAAAAATATCGTTAATTTTTCCCTAATTTTTTGACCTTGTGACCTTTACGGTCTAACGTAGGTTAATCCGAGGACCTTGAAAATTTATACGCTGCCTCTAGACTATGGTAGCAAGTTTGTGTGACATTTTTGTAACAATATTTTGATTCCTTGCCTGTGTAAAAAAATCAAATGTCAAAATAGTAAAAATTTTTCATCATGTTTGACCTTGAATTTGACCTTGAAAATAAGTTTCTAGGTCAAAACAAATATAATTTTCAGAATCAGGATGCAAAAATGGGGGGATCAATTAATTATTGTAACTCACTCGAATCGATATTTCCATGTCAAAAACGCGATAATTTGTCATTTTTCAACGTTCTCCGGGTTGCGATATTTGGAATTTTGTGGAAAATTAAGGTAAAATGTTAGAGGACTTTGGATTACATATTCTAAATGCACATATTATTGTCTGTCTAGAGATAATATATCAAGGTGATATCTTGAAAAAAACATAATTTTCAGAATTTTTGAAAATAAGCACTTTTTGCACTTTGAAGAGCCAAATGACCTTGAAAAATGAGGTCAAGGTCAAATTTGAAGGTGGCTATGGGGGTTTTGGGGGCTACTTTGGGGGGGTTCACTATACATTGTTATGGCCTAAAATCGATATTTCAAGGTGAGACACCCAAGGTCACCTGTTTTGATGACGCGGTCAATCTTTAAAATTACGTAACTCAAAAACTAAGTATTGCATCATCACCACAGTCCTTTCCGCAATGCGTAAGTCATTTGGGCAACTTTTGGTGTCATGCTTGTAACTCTGTGACTTGCGGATTCTGACATCCCGTGCGCAAACCTATGAGAGTGAAATGGCACCTGTACAATATTGACCTTGACCTACTTTCTTGAAATTGGGTCAGATTATGTAATATACATGTAAGACAAGTAATTAAAATGGAAAATGAAATTTGCCTGTAATTTTGTGTGCTATGATCACTTAAAGTAAGTGAAAAAAACTGACTTTGAAGTGGCCTGTGACCTTGAAAAATGGGTCAAGGTCATTCCGATTTTGACAGTGTAATATGGTCATGTAACACTCCGTATGTGATTTTTTTGAGATTTTTTTGAAGAAATTTTTGTCTGGAAAAATAATAAATAATAATAATAATAATAATAATATTTACGAAAACAAGAAACTTCACCTATGTAATAGGTGAAGTTTAATAACTAGTATACTAAATTGCACAGCAATTTAAAGGAAGAACTTCCCTTCCCTTCCTTTCCCTTCCCTTCCTGCCATTCCCTTCCCTGCCCTGCTATTCGAGTTCCTTGCATTCCTGTCCTTGCCATTGCTTAATAGTGTGTTTAGGTTGTCCTGGAGCGAAACTGCTGCTATGACCTTCCCTGCATGGTCCGTGGAACTGCACAAACATGCATACTTACTCATATTTTGCTTGGCATGGAGCCAGGCCTTTTGTTGTGGGCGATGGTACCACCCTGAAAGCAATACTTTGATGAAACCCTAACCCTAATGATTTGTTACGGACAAACCATAAGAGCTAGGAAGATGTGCTTTTATACACCCACAGGGCAAGCAGTCAGCAACATGTCAAATTAGATTTAAGTGATATGCAGCAGTATTTCACAAGTTATAATTTAATTATAAATTTAATGGGAGGCAGTTGTGGTTATTTGCAAACAATAGGGCAACAAATTAGCAACATATCATATCATTTTGAAGTGATTTGAAACATTATTTGAAGAGTTTAAATAGGACAAAAATATTCATGGTAGGGAGATATGCTTACATGGAAAAATAGAGCAAAAAATTAGGAATATGTCAAATTAGTTTTAATTGATTTTAATTAATACTTACTGAATAATAAATGAATAAGTGAAATTGCTAATGTAAAATTGGCTATTAGTGAGAGGTATATGCCCTTGGAGCTCATAAAAGGGCATAATTTTACGCATTTTTTGGTGTTAATTTCATGAAATTTGAATCAGTAGAAGCTGAGCAATGTACACTTGAATTTTGAAATGAAAAAAATTCTCAGGGAAAAAGTATTTGAAGTAGAACAATGTCCTGTGGAGGCAATATGCAGGCCCACAATGGGTACCCCACAAAAAATATACATGAACATCCAAGAAGAACTTCATAGTTTTTTTGGGCAAAATAGGTTTTGACAGGGCAAAAAATGACATAAAATTTTCAAGGTCCACCGTGATTCTAAACCGGACGTCGTACAGGATATTGCTATACACCACTGGAAAGCTGACATTCTAAGCTTTCCAGAAATGTCCCTGGTTTGTTTCTAGGACCAATATGAAGGGAGATACAGCCCATCAAATGTTGAACTTTTGAGGCCCTGTGGCAGGAAAAGTATTGGACCTGAGATGCCATACTTTTGCATAGACACTATACCCTGGTAGCACTAACAATTCCTGTAAGGACATCAAAATCTGACAGTTCAATCATGGTTTTCCATGACATCACCCCTCGAAATTTCGGTTTGCTCAGATTTTGAACTTTTTTCTCTCCATAACTATTCATCCTATTGCCACTAGGCTCCTTTCTGCACTGCATATTCCATTAGAGATTAACAGGAAAAAGTTTCAAGAAATTCTGACTGACAGTTTTCTTAAAACCGGAATCGGAAATTTTTTGTGAAGATTGGCTGTAATTCCTATGTCAAATGGAATTCCGATGCGTAATTCCCACCATAGCAGGAATTTTATAGTGTCTGAATGCTGTATGGGTGCTAATTGACATATCTCTTCTGGTTAAGAAGTTATTCAACATTTAAAAAAGTGAAAAAGTTGGAAGAATAAGAATAATAATAATAATAAATAATAATAAATAAAGAATAATAAGAATACGTACAATATCAATAAGAACTTCCCTACGGGAAGTTCTTAATAATATTTACGAAAACAAGAAACTTCACCTATGTAATAGGTGAAGTTTAATAATAAAAATATTTACGAAAACAAGAAACTTCACCTATGGTATAGGTGAAGTTTAATAATAACTAGACATCAATATTACTGGTGAACCAGTAATGAGCATTCACCATAAAAAAGGATTTACTTGATTATCAACTTGACTTTAATTCTTCATATTGACTTTTATATTGACACTTGAATTGACTTCATTTTGACATTCATATTGACATTCCCATTGACATTATTCATATTGACATTTATATCAATATTCATATTAACATTCACTGACATTCATTTGACCCTGATATTAATTGAGAATGATGACACTGATAGTGACACTGATGACACTGATATCTACACTAATATTGACATTCATTTTGACATTCATTAATTTTGACATTCATGTTGATATTCATGTTGACATTCATATATATTGACATTCATATTGACATTCATATGGACATTCATATTGACATTCATATTGAATTCATAATGGCATTCATATTGACTTCATATTGACCTTAATTTATTCTTTAATTCATTCTATTCTGCACTTATCTCATTTCTTCATTTTTCCTGTCTTTGACTGGTGATGACCTTGACAATTGATGAACTTCTTCACAAGGTCAAATATACTTTAGATCATTCAAGTTACTCTTGATTGGAAATGATAGACCACAATTGAACAACATTGCTTGAAAAAGTTGTGAAATGTAGCTACCGTGCCTTTTCATTCACTTTCTGTGACCTTGACCTTGATGTCAAGGTCATGGATGTTTAATGAAAATATTCCTCTACCACAGGGCTATATATGTTCCAAGTTTCATTGAGTTGTCTTCATTCAAAGCAAAGTTAAAAAATATTTTCACTTTTGGGCAAAATATTCTAATTTTGAAAGTCGAATATCTCAGTAACCCCTTGCATGATTTTCACCACACTTCTCGCTGCATTGGCCCATACTATAGAGCACCTTTTGCTATAATTTCATGAAAGTGCTACTTGCAGTTTTCTCAAAACCGTGCGCAAACTGGTTTTCAATAAAAGGGGTTAAGGTAATTACCCCTTTTTGAAAATGATCAATTTCATGGCTGACATTTGTTCAATAGGGGTCTACTAACTCAACACTGAAGACCAGGTGTCTCTATCTTTATTAGTTCAGGAGATAGACCTCCAAAATCAGTGACTTTGAGGTGACCTGTGACCTTGAAAAATAGGTCAAGGACAGAAATATTTTGGGAAATTAATCTACTCATCAAGGACTATCTATACACTAACTTTCATGTTGAAATTCCAAAAAAAAAGGGAAGAAAAATAATAATAATAATAATAATACGACCAAAATCAATACCATTCACCATAGTGATGGTGAATGCTAATAATAATAAAAATATTTACGAAAACAAGAAACTTCACCTATGGTATAGGTGAAGTTTAATAATAATAATAATAATAATAAAAATATTTACGAAAACAAGAAACTTCAACTATGGTATAGGTGAAGTTTAATAATAATAAAAATATTTACGAAAATAAGAAACTTCACCTATGGTATAGGTGAAGTTTAATAAAATCAAAGAAAACAAGATGATTCTCCCGATAGGTCGAATCATAAATACAATTCAGTGGAGATAAAAGCAGGTGAGGACAAGAGAAGGTGGAGACAAGAGCAGGCGGAGATAAGAGTAGGTTGAAATATGATTAGGTGGAGATAAGAGTAGCTGGCAATAATGGTAGGTGGAGATATAATTACAATTACAATTTCACACTCTTTTTGAGTAAATTTGTCAAAGACAAAGTACAATCCGCAAAGTTCTTGCAGAACTTCCGATAGTATCCTACCATGCCCAGAAAATGTCTCAATGCTTTCTTGCCTGTGGGTGTAGGAATTGCCAACATGGTCTGAACTTTGGCATCCACTGGGACCACTTCACCTGGACCAATCACGTATCCAAGATAGACAACATGTGCTTGGCCAAACTCACTCTTTACCAAATTTACTGTCGACTTAGCTTCAGACATACACTGTATGTATGTATGTATGTAATTTTACTATGGTTCCAGAGGAAGCAATATATGCTTGTCGAGCTGGCACCAGATTCAAAATTAGTTACAATTCATTAAAACTATATATCAGAAATATGGAAAAAGTACATTAAAAAACTTCAGGTTAAAATAACAATTGAAATATTAAATAGAAAATAAGCATTGGAGATATCAGTGTAAATGAAATTATTAGTCAGCATTAAAATGTAAAATGCACAATAATAATTAGTTATACAAAATTCAAAGTCAAGAACATTAATGAGTATAATTTTGTATTTAAAAGTGCATGTTATGTGTACATGAATTATACATTAACTTAGTTAATTACGCATTAAAAAAGATATAAATGAGCCTATTCCTAACTCAATTGACGTAGTAGGGTTGTGCTGATGGAGTGCCTTACTTGTGTCATTACTAAGTCTTATTAATGTTTTTAACAAATGAATAGAAGTCTTCCATGTTCTCTATGGTAACTTTCGCACTCTCCTTTGTTTTGACAATTATATTCACGTCCTTTGTCCATGTGGACAATATTCTCTCTTCTTTTTTCAAAGTTCTGCATTTGTAGAATATATCCAGTTCCTCTTTGTTTAAATTCTCGTTTATGTATATACCTGTGCCTTTCATCTTACTTCTCATATAATAAATTTCATTTCTTTTCCAACAGCTGTTGAATTTTATAAGAGTCACATTTGGTTTCTTTTTATGATCTTTTTTTCTGGCATGATTTTCTGATCACCTGGGCTTTGCAGTATTTTGGCGGTTATTTCTTGCATTTCTCAGGTTGGTTAATGCACTTTTCAGCTTTTTGAAGGCTACAGTGCCATTTCTTTAAATGCTGCTGTATTAAAGCCAGTTTTTACATATTTCATTCAAATTGTTGGCATCAGTCATCTAATATGAAAGGTCAAGGAAAAAAAATAAAAAATTTTGGGGGGCACTAAATTTTTTTTAATATGGTGAAAAATGCTATTTTTAGCTTAAAAAGTGAAAAAAAACTTTAAAGAATTTTTTGTTTTTTTGATTTTAATGCCTGTTTCATGGGGTTTTAGCTTAAACTGAGCAATTTTTTCATCTTTAATAGGCAAAAAATTCACAGACCCAAATTCAAAAAGCGCCTCCATCATCTCATAGTGCTATTTCCCAGCTTTCATTTGACACCTTATTTGCATTTCTACTATTGACATTCAGCCCTCGGCCTCTTTTTTAGTGTTTTTATCAAATTTTATAATAAAAATAGCATTTTTTCCTATTAAAAAATACAGTTACCCACCCTGAAAAAAAATTTTTTTTTGCCTTGACATATTTTCTTGGAAGCCTTAGGCCAAAAATGTGGATGAAATATACAGAATGGCTTTTAAAAGAGCAGCATTTAAAGAAATAGGAGTGCAGCCCTCAAAAAGCTCAAAAGTGCATTAAGGCACCGTTCAGAATTTATGACTGGGGGGGGTGGGAGTTTTGCTGGAACTTCCCGTCAAAAATTGATACCCCCCTTGAGTTTCATGCGGATTTTTAGTACCCCACCCCTAGGTTTCACGCGTATTTTTAGTACCCCCCCTCGCTATACAAAGCAATACACACATATATATACTGTTATACACCACCACGCGCACAGATTCTCGTTATTTCGCCGACTTGTTGCGCGTAAAAAATCCAAATAAAATGAGTTTATGCATGTTTTTTAGCATTTTTTCTTTGTTAAAATTTCTTACCCCCCCCTTGGAAGAAAAATGAAAACCCCCCTTTGAAACACGTGTGAAAAGTTAGTACCCCCTCGGCCAAAACTCCCACCCCCCCCCCAGTCATTAGTTCTGAACGGTCCCTAACCAACCAGAGTTGAAGCTCAATATCCATTTTGTCTTTTACTATTTGTAAGAATTCTGTATCTGTTACAGTCGATAGGTCTACATGCCCGATTTGCAAATCGGGCTGCCTTTTGCATGCCAGACACTAAAATAGGTCTTTGTCATAATATCTACTCCCCTAACCATGCTTTGCCAATATCCCTACAAAATATCCAAAAAGTGCAACCAAGCCACATTTTCTACTGAACTTTTCCATAAGTTCTAATGTGCTATGTTAGAAACTTTGTCATAATATATTTGACAGCCATCTCTTCTACATCAAATAGTGACCAAATAGTGCCTCATGGTTAGAAACTATTTTGACACTATTTGTAGAAGGGATGTCTGTCAAACACTGCCAAATTACCTACTACACAAGGGGGCAGCACTCCTCAAGTGCGCAGGCACAGGAGAGACACCTGGTGACAGGCGGTGAAATGACATCTATTTAGCCAAATTTACTTAAATTAGCCTGTCTCATGAAATTCCTGATCTTTTCTCAAAGGAAGTCAAGTCATTGTCAATCTGAACTGCCAGGCATGGGTTGTGTTCTAGTTCCGTGAAGCCGATATTGATAATTTCTGTCCAGATTCAAAAAATGTTTTCCCAAATGATGTGAAAATATTTTTTTTGAAGGGGTTGTTAATTCAATAGCATTGACCAGCCAGCAAACAAAAGGCACTGAAAACGCTTGCAAACAAAACAGTCATTGCAAACAAAGTGACATCAGGCCATGACGTCACTTTATGACGTCACTTGATGACGTCACAGGCTGGCCAGTTCATGTATGCCAAAAAGTCGCAAAACCGAAATATTCTTGGTGCAGAAATTATTTCTTAAAAATCGCATTTTAATGCAATCGTCATGAAACTGCTACACAATGTAGCCGAGTGATGTCTGCATCTACGCTGCTAAGGGCGTGAAGATACATAAATTTAGACATGTGAAAAATGTGTTTTTCCGCGGTCAGAGTGCCGTATAATAATAACGGTTTACCCGAAATTAATGCCGTGTTCAGCGAAGACGCAAGAAGTACCCAGGAAGGTGCTCTATCAATTTCAAGGCTTTAACTGCAAAATTGAGGGAGCGAGGTCATTTTTACTGTCATGGAAATTGTTTTTTTCTGTCTTTTTTTCCCATGTCAAATGATGCTAATAGTTTTGGGATACCCCCGGGAATCCCCGTAAAAATTGGGATAATTGTCCCTCACAACAATAAAAAGACCTTAACCAATTATTGGTTGATACAACACAAGCCAATTTTGTAAATCCGGTTAACTAACACAGAAATTCACTAACACAGCCTAGAGTTAAGTTAGTTAACCCACTCGTAGACACAATCTAGTACAGAAGTCACAGGCCCTCTCCTTGGAGTAGATCTATATTGATAGTTAATGTCCAGATTCATCAAAAAATTATTTCTCAAGTATTCCCTGGCTTTCATGATTTTTCTATTGATAGTCTGTGAGTTACACGGCTCTGAACATGGTAGGCCTATATTTTGCAAAAGAGAAATAAGCTTTTTCGGATCTGAAATTCGCGATGTTTTGTGTTTAAACAAATGAAGTTTTCGGCTGCTATAAAATTTTTAAAAAATTCTGAAAGCCAGGTGACATAATTCAAGTATTGACTCCAGTATTCCCTTGCTTCCATGTTTTTCCTGTGAGTTCCATGGCTCTAAACATGGCACGTTTTGCAACCGAGAAATAAGCTGTTTCGGATCTGAAATTTGCAATCTTTTGAGTTTATACAAACGACATTAGACGTTTTTGGCCACAAAAAAAATTGTGAATCAATTCTAAAAACCAGGTGATAAAATTCAGGTGTTGACTGAAATATTTTCCAACTTTCATAATTTTTCTATTCATAGTATTTAAGTTTCAGGTCTCTGAACATTGTATGTTTTGCAAAAAAGTTAGCAGCATGACGCACATGAAAATCGCGATCTTTTATGTTAAAAAAAATAGCCTTATTGACTGTTAAAAAAATTGTGGAGGAATTCTGAAAACCAAGTGATACAATTCAGGTGTTGACTAAAATAGGAACCAACTTTCATAATTTTCCTATTCATAGTATTCGAGTTTCGGGTCTCTGAACATTGTATGTTTTGCAAAAAAGTTAGCAGCATGACGCACATGAAAATCGCGGTCTTTTGTGTTTATAAAAATGACCTTAGTGATTGTTAAAAAAATTGTAGATGAATTATGAAAACCAGGTGATAAAATTCAGGTATTGACTGAAATATTTCCCAAATTTCATAATTTTCCTATGCATAGTATTTGATTTTCAGATCTCTGAACATTATATGTTTTGCAAAAAAGTCAGCAGCATGACGCACATGCAAATCGTGATCTTTTGTGTTTAAAGAAATAGCCTTATTGACTGCTAAAAAAAATTGTAGATGAATTATGAAAAGCAGGTGATAAAATTCAGGTGTTGACTGACATATTCCCAAACCTTCATAATTTTCCGGACAGTAGTAAGCAAGTTTCAGGGCTGCAAACATTGCATGTTTCTCCTGAAAAGACAAGCAACTCTACTGCATAGCATGGTAACGTCACAAAAATAGGACCCGTAGAATAATTGGCAGCTGCCAAAAGTCCATATGGTCAGGCAAAGCTCCATACGCTCAGCCAAAGCTTAAGATGGAATATCATCTGATGAAATAGGGTCTGATGAAATATCCAAATGGCATCTTGGGGGATATTTGACCTTTTCAAATATCCTCATAGTGCTATTTGGAATATCCAAAGTCTTTTTAAAAACACTTTTTGATATTAGACACAATGGCAGTAGAGACATTGTCACAAGCATCTGCTAACTTATCTGAAGCCAATCCAATCACTCTCAGTACTTGTCTTCTTTTTGCCTTGTCAAGTGCATGTATTTTCTTTTTACATAAAATTTAGTTCTGCATCTTGATCCTTTAGCCACTTTTCCATGTTGTGTCTTCTCAGCCTCGTTTCCAGTTTGTTCTCATTAAGCCTGTCATTCAGCCTCTTTTCCAAGTCACAAATTCTGGCGTCTTGATCTTCTAGCAGTTGCTGTTGCCTTTTTATTGTGTCTTTATTTGAATTAATTTCTTTTTGTAGCTCTGTCAATAAGGGCTTGATGGCATCAGTAACACTTTTAGAAAAATTGTTCACTCTCAAAACAGTGTAAAATCGCATTTTCAATACCTTTAAATGTTGTATCTTCCTGGTTGCTAGGTGTCTTTTGGACATTTTCTGCTTGTTTTTTGAAGCCTCTTCCCATAATAAGTAAAATCCTTCATTCCTGCTTTTCCGAATTTTTCCAACAAACGCGTTTGTGATGAAAAATTCCTCTGATATCTTATGTTGAACTTCTGATAAAAATTTGATATGTACAATCCGTATTTCTCGCACATTTCTCCATAATTACGTATTGTCTCTCCACCAGTGGCACCCTCTATCTGAATCATGTGTGAAACCAGACTGCTTCCTCCCCCCCCCTCCTTGCTTGAACAAAAAAGCACCACATCAAAGGTTCCATCATTTGGAGTGCTCCTAACACAGAAGGGAAGTGCAATGGGAAGAAGAAGAAGCTCTCTCAGATAATTATGCGAGCAGTCTGATTGATTTCAGCATGGTTTATAATCATAGTGGGGAGATAGAAAATGATAATAAAGAATGTATTAATTGCTACACACTCTGTATACCCCTTCCTTCAAAATGCAAATTTCTTGTGGGAACAGTCTACTCTGAGGTATAGAAGTTGGGACTATTTGCCTGGGTGTAACAATAAAATCCGTAAGTGGCAGTTAAATGTTTGAATCCAGGCAGATTATAGGTGTCGCCACTTGGGGAATCTATGTATGCTGTCAAGACAGTGTTCTAGCTGACCATGACATTTTCAGGTGTCTGACTTTTACTGCCTGATTTAGTCCTCATGGACAATTGTGTAGTAATTTTCCTCAGTGATATGTTGGACTATTTGTCTCTCCACTGCGTGGAGGCTTAATTTGCAGAAGGACAGGTACAGTCTGCACTGAATCAATTTCTGGACTGCCTATAGATGAGCTTCCCAGGTATCACTTCCTGTCACCAAGCCATCAATGTACGCGTTAGCGTTAGGCAGATCTTTGATCATGCCATGAATCGTCCTTTGAAATGTTGCAGGAGCATTTTTCATTTCAAAAGCTGAAACTTTGTATTCGTACAAACCAGATGTGAAAAAAGCAGAGATTTCTCTTGCCTGATCAGTTAGTGGAACACACCAGTACCCTTTTAATAAATCAATTTTTGTAACAAACTTGGCCTGTCCTACCTTATCTACACAAGCAT
This sequence comes from Platynereis dumerilii, assembly GCA_026936325.1. Lineage (NCBI taxonomy): Eukaryota > Metazoa > Annelida > Polychaeta > Phyllodocida > Nereididae > Platynereis > Platynereis dumerilii. Next base: position 310,454 of record JAPTHN010000179.1, read on the forward strand.
CCACCCTGGGTATCGGAAATGCATCCGTTTTCGTAACTGAATTAACCTTACGGTAATCTGTACAGAACCTGATAGTACCATTTTCTTTTGGAACTAACACACATGGTGACCTCAAATTAGAAGTGGTGCTTCAACATATACTCAATCTCCTGCTGAGAAAGCTTACACTTATCAGGATTCATGCGGTATCGATGTTGTTTAATAGGACTAGCTTCGTCTACATCAACATCATGTATAGCTGCTGATGTCCTTCTATGTGCATCAGGAAACAAATCTTGATACTTGAGTATCAAATCCCTCATCTGAGCCTGCTGTGTAGGGTCTAAGTGGGACAACTTAGTATCTAAATTCTGGAGAACGTCAGAATTTTTCAGCTTACAAGGAACAATATCTGTCCTAATGGTGTGTTCATTTTCTTGACCTTCACCATCAGAGAGAGAGAGAGAAAATGTGTATTTTTGTGACAAGTGTATACAGTTACATAAAACATTAAATAATGTTTCAAATACACACCCAGCCCTGGAATGGGCTTATTTGTCACAATAGCAAAACAAAAATCTATAAAGCAACAACATCACAGATAATTACAATAACACTAAACAAAAATACAAGAACAGAAACATTTCGAGAAAATAACTTAAAAAATAAAATGGTTTAGATGAAAGACTTGCGAAAAAAATAATAATAATAAAATAAAATAAAATAAAAATTATAAATAAATGAAAGAAATATATTACAGAATATATATCTACATTACAGTTTTGTTTGCCTTAAATTATAGCACATACTGACATACTCTGATGATAAATTAACAAAATCACCTGACATAAATTTTGATAATTTGCCCTCACTCGTCAGTAACTCAAAAGTTTTCAGTATATTTTTTAATTTTCCCCAGTACTCTTTTCTAATCTCATCATACAATGAACAGTCAAATAAGAAATGCATTTCATCTTCAATAACATTTTTATCGCAAAATATACAAAGTCTGAACTCCTTCGGAATATTAGTGTATCTACCTGTTTCTACTATTAAAGGTAATATACCATACCCAATTTGTCCAAAGATAGATCTATGACAACGGTTTTGGATTTTTTAAATATATGCTTCAGTGCCAAATTCTTCTGTAAATTTTTTATAATTAACTAATTTTGATACCGATTGAATATCATTTAGCCATTCCTTTTTCTCCTGTTGCACAAGTATTTGCCGTGTTTCATCAACATCAACAATATCTTGATTTCAATATTTTTCCAATTTTCCTATTTGGGTGAATAATTTATAAATATCACTATTTCAACTGCCTTTACTTTTCCTGTTTTGCATATCCCAAATGAAAATTTTCTTAGTTACACTTTCCATATCCATACTGATCAACCTATTCCAGTATCGTATCATCTTTATTCTTCTCCTAGTGGTAGAACTTTCCCAACCTATATCCCCATTTATTGCTAAATTAGGTGCAAATCTATGTATGCCTAGAAAAAAGCGAATAGCTTTATTTTGAACAGAATCCAAACAGCCAAATTTTTGAAAACCCCACATTCCTGAACAATAATCAAGTATAGGCACTACCCCTGTATGATAAAGTTTTGAATAAGTACTAAACCCTAAACCCTTTAGCTTACTAAATTTGGTGTAAATGGCAGCCAAAGCTTTATTTCCTGAATCAGACAATACTGATGCAGTCACATTATAAAGCAGATGCCCATCAAGCACGATATTTCCGGTTAGGACTTGCTGAGGAACAGACGTGTGTGCAGAGCTCCGGTAAATAAGCAGTTATTTTATATCTTTTATACTGTTCTTTCACCCTGGTTCTGCTCCTATCTCTTCCCTACCTTACTGGCAGTTTATCTGTGCGTTTTTTGCGTACTTCATGTGATTTTTTCCTCACTTTTGTGAATTTTCTAACCTCGTTTCTCTAATCGCTAGCATAAAAAATCGCCATTACGGCCTTCTCCCTCAACTTGTTTGGTCATTCTCATAGCCATCAGGTATTAATTTCGTAATCAATACTCTTCTTATCCTTTATCATAGCAGACAGGGACATTCTTCCGTTTTGACAATTAACCACATACATTTTTAGGCCTACTAAGATTGTTACTTACATTTTAAAATCTCACTTATATATTTAATTGCCGTCAATTTCACTTGACATCTCAATTGCCGCCATTTTTAATTGCTGTCACTTTCACTATACGTCTTAAATATCTCCTTGACTTTTTCTATCCTATTTACTTACTCAATTTAATTCACCTAATTCCAATTTATCTAACTATCTTATCAATACATATCAACCACATATCTACTCGGAATTTCAGTACACTGTAATTACCCAATTTATTTTAATTACCTTCTGTAATCCAATCGTACTTACACACTTAATTACAATCCAAATCGTATTGTTTATTTTAAACTCACTTAACTGCCTCAATTAGGCCTGGTTATCTAATATACTTAATTTTGGTAGGGAAATTTTCTCTTTAACTTTTGATTGGGTTGCACTTTGCATTTATGCCAGAGGGCAGCACGTGCAAGCCAATGTTATGCAAAATGTTGCCACCTGTGGCACTCCAAGCCACAAGCTGTTAATCCTTCCAAAATCAGGCCTGGCCAATTTGGGCATTCTCTCCTAAACTGCTCTCCAGAGTAGTTGCTTGAGAGCTGGAATCATTCAGTGCTTTGCTGAACATTATAATAGGTATGTACAATTTAATTCATTAATTATTAAGGTAGAAATTATAGGTAGTAGATTTGTACATTTCAATTGTTTTTGATATTACAAATACATTTGATAGATTGCTATTGCTGTGTATTTAGAATGCAGTTTGCATTATTGAATTTAATTCAATGTTATTAGGAAACATATTTTATAGTATTAGTTGTTTGGTTAGGTTCCACTTTGGTGTATGGAATATTGGCCACATGGGCAGACAGCTCATTTGCACAGTGAATCATTTCGCATTCAAGTTTCAACTTTAGAAACCCAACAAGGGTAAGGGTATTTATTAGAAACTTTATTCCAATTTAACATTATTCTATACTTGTTGCATAAATGAGTTATTGGATGGTTACTTTGTATGCACTTTGTGGACAACTTATAAATATATTTCAGTTCACATTTACTTGGTAAATTGATTGAGTATTTAAGTCAATGTTAATCATTGTGGAGTTATTACTTATATTATAATTTAATACAAAGTATTATAATGTATTATTTACTTTACTTACCATAATGTGAGAATGCACATTGATGTTTGTGGGTTTGAACTTATGTGTTTTGATATTGGGAATATATACTCATATGTGTTGTACAAATTGCAGGTTTCTTCAAATCATGAACATTCATCTGTGAATAAATTCATTCAACATCAACATCAATTTGTGGACCTCAATTTCTTTCGTATCAATGGAGCCCCCAAGAGGATCATCCATACGACCCCAAGCGTGAACAGCAACAGCTCAACAGCAAGAAGATCAACAGCAACGCATCACAGTTTGGTAACTAGTACGCTTGAACCTAGTACAAATGTACTTAGTGCACTGCATGTGCTAAATATACATTTTAAATTAAGAACAATTTCAAAGACAATTAAAAGACAATTTTAAAAAAAGACCGGTCATCATCAAGTCAACTTTACTGTTGAATTAATTAATTGGTTAATTTAACCATTTTGACAATTTAATTGTCTTATCTAGGCCTTATTGACTTTTGGCACATTTTGTGTCTTTTGACTCTGATACTTAAGTGTATCAAAACCAGTTGCCACTCAATTTTCAAAATTGTGTGACATTTATTTAGGAAGTGACGACTATTCTGAAATTGTATATATTTATGTCGACTGTTTTGTCATACATGTATGTTTTGTCGTTCATGTATGTTTTGTCATTTTGTATGTATTGTGTCAGAATTTTAAATGGTTTTAGGTTAGCACACATTACTTTGCTAGTCATTTTGTTTTGGTTGTCATTGAATAGTATATTGTGTACAATGGCGGCTAAAGCTAAAATTGGAGGTATATATTTTTCACTATTTGGCATGTACACGAATTTGTACACCTGCAAAACATGTATATATTTTTCATTATTTGGCATGTTCACGAATTCGTGGAGGTGTAAAAACGAGCATGTACGAATTTGTGGACATGAAAAAACGAGCATAGGTGCTCGTGTACATGTAATAACTAACACTCGTGTATGTGCTTTATTATTCATTCGTGTATCTGCTAACACTAACATTCGTGGAAGTGCTGTATCATTAGGGTTTAGTGTTAAAATTAGGTTTAGAGTTGGTTTTAGGCAAGTTTAAGGTTGCAATGTTCGTATTTGCACTTACACAAATTCGTGAATTGCAATATTTCACACTTAAACGAATGCCAAATTCGTGTATATGTTTGTTTTTGCAGGTATACAAATTCGTGTACATGCCAAATAGTGAAAAATATATACCTCTGCAAAACGAACATATACACGAATTTGGCATTTGTGTAAGTGTGAAATATCGCAGTTCACGAATTTGTGTAGGTGCAAAAACGAACATTGCAACCTTAAACTTGGCTAAAACTAACTCTAACCCTAATTTTAGCCCTAAACCCTAATTATCTAGCACTTCCACGAATGCTAGAAATTGCAGTTACACAAATGAAAAATGCAGCACATACACGAATGTTAGTTTTTACATAAACACGAGTTATATGCTCGTTTTTGCATGTCCACAAATTCGTTCATGCTCGTTTTTACACCTCCACAAATTCGTGTACATGCCAAATAATGAAAAATATATACATGAAAATTGAGGATGAAATTGATTTGATAGAGAGAGATGAGGAATTTAATGTAATGTTGGCTAAGTTAGAAGAAAATGAAAAGATAAAATTATTTCAGGCATTTAAAACTAGAATAGCACCATTGGGTGAAGCCGACAAAGCACCAGAAAATGCTGAGGTGAAGGTAGAAAACACTGATGGGACTAAGATAGTGCCACTTGATCGTTTGCCAAAAGTTGGAACGTTTTCTGGCGATGAGCCTGTCAGTAAAGGTGAAATTGGTTTTGAGCAGTGGAAGCACGAAGTCACTTGTCTCATAAATGAAGGCTATGCAGAGAAAATTGTTATTCAGTGCATTAGAAGGTCTCTCAAAGCAACAGCTTCATCTGTGTTGTTAAACTTAGGTGTTAATGCGAGTACCAAAGATGATATTGAAAAGTTTGAGATTGTGTTTGGAAATATTTTGCCAAGTGAAATGCTGTTAGAAGATTTCTATACAGCCAGGCAAAGAGAGAGTGAGTCAGTTGTTGCCTGGGGTTGTCTATTAGAATCGTTGTTGAAAAGGGCAAAAGATCAGGGAACAATTGATGGTACTGAGGTTATGGCTAGAACTAAGTTTTGGTCAGGATTACGAGACGAAAAGGTCAAATCCGCTATAAGGCATAAATTTGATAGTGGAAGTTCATTCCAAGAGTTGTTAGACTGCGTTAAGAAGAGTAGAGGTCCTAGGTTAGTGTGTGATCCCAACGTTAGTGAGGTCACAATTAATGGTGTCCCATGTTCAGCACTGATCGATACTGGTTCCCAAATCACAACTTTATCAGCTTCATTAGCCAATAAACTAGATTGTGAAATTAAGCCCTTAGACTCCATGATCACAGTCAAAACAGCTGGAGGTAACATTTTGCCATATTTGGGGTATGTTGAAATTTCTTTAGATATAACTCCAAAAATTGGTAACCCGTTTGATACATTGGCATTAGTGGTTGATGATGATAAATGTGACTCAAATGTCCCTGTGTTGGTTGGTACTAATGTGCTCAAATTGGTTTGCGCGTCTATCAAGGCAAGCGACCAGTTGGTTAGTCAATCTGTGCAGCAAGCATTGGAAGTTCTGTCTGGAAGTTTAGAAGATAGTTTGGTAGGCCATGTGAAAGCCATCAGGACGGAATCTCTTCCCCTAAATCCAAAACTGTGATATTCGGATTAGCTGATGTAAAGTCTCCACTTCCAAGGATGACAGCTATGACAGAGGAATCGGTTAAGCATCAGTTACCGGATGGAGTGTTAGTTTTTCATTGTATTGTAAGTGTAGGCAGGAATGCCACTGAAGTCGGAATAGAACTTGTTAATCTTTCAAATCGTGAAAGACGGTTACAGTCAGGTTCTGTAATTTGTGCACTTCAAGCTGCAGAGGTCCAAACTGTTAGCAATCCAGTTGGAGCTGTAGACAATGAGAAATGGATGGAAGGTTTTGATTGGCCAAAGGACGCTTCGCAGGCCCAAGCCATTAAGGATTTAGTGTTAGAGTATAAAGATGCATTTTCAACTCATGAACTTGATTATGGTCGTACTCATCTGGTAGAACACAGGATTGAGTTGACTGATGAGACACCAATCAAGATCAGGCATCGTAGGATCCCACCAGCTATGGTGGATGAGGTTCGAGAATATTTGGATAATTTGATTGCGGCAGGACAGATTCGGCCATCAAAGAGTCCGTGGAGTTTCCCCTTGGTTCTTGTCAGGAAGTCAGATTCTAGCCTAAGGCTGTGCATTGATTATAGGACTATTAATCGCAGGATCAAGTGGGACAGTTTTTCTCTTCCAAGATAAGATGATACCATGGACGCTTTAATTGGTGCCAAATATTTCTCCAAACTTGATCTGAGGTCTGGATATTATCAGATACCAATGAGTGAAGAACACAAGGAAAGGACCGCATTTACTTAGGCTTCTATGAGTTCAATTCAATGCCTATGGGAACTAGTAATGCGACAAGTACTTTTCAGCGTTTAATGCAGCAGTGTCTTGGTAACATGCACTTGAAAGAGTGCGTAGTGTTCTTGGATGACATTCTGGTCCATTCTCCAACATTTGAGAGCCATTTGACCCGTCTGAGGAACGTATTTCAAAGGCTAAGAGACTGCGGATTGAAGTTAAAGCCATCTAAGTGTGAGTTCCTGAAGACTGAATGTGTGTATCTTGGACATGTGGTGAGTGCCGAAGGCATAAGCACGGATCCAAGGAAAATTGCCAAGGTGAAAGAGTGGAAAGTGCCAAGTAACTCGAAGGAGTTAGCTTCATTCTTGGGTTTTGCCAGTTTCTACAGGCGTTATGTCCAGGGATTCAGCTCTATAGCCAAGCCTCTCCAGGACGTGATGAAAGAAGCAGACAGGAAGGGTAACATCGCATGGTGTCAGTCGGCAGATGAAGCATTTTCGTCATTGAAGGAAAAATTGACTACAGCGCCAATTCTTGCCTACGCTGACTACACTAAGCCATTTATTCTCCACGTCGATGCTTCAGGAACAGGCCTAGGAGGAGTACTTTATCAGGAACAGGAAGGCAGACGTAGGGTTATCGCTTATGCAAGTAGAGGGTTAAATCAAGCAGAAAGAAATTACCCAGCTCATAAAACAGAATTTCTTGCATTAAAGTGGGCTATCGTGGATAAGTTTCACGATTATCTGTACATGAATAAGTGTTCTGTGTTTTCAGACTCAAATCCACTCTGCTATGTCTTGATTACAGCCAAGCTGGATGCCACAGGGCATCGTTGGTTAGCACAATTGTCATCTCATGGTTTTGAAGTGTTTTACAAACCTGGTAAAGGGCACAAGGATGCCGACGCTTTGTCGAGGTTGGACAGCCAATCGTTAAATGCTGTTTGTAATTCAGTTCAGTTCCAGGAAGGATGTTGTCATGCATTGCCTCTCGGCGTAGGATTCACTGGTGATGTAGTTGGCAACAGGATTGTCAGCAATGTATTTGAAGGTGATGTGTCTGTCCGACAGGATGAAGATCCCACCGTGAGTAAAGTGAAGTCTTATGTGAATGGAGATGTCAGCATTTCTGAGAAGGAGCTGAAGAATTCGCCTCCTGAACTGCGTAAGTTGGCAGGTCAAAAAGACAAGTTGGTGTTAAAGGAAAGTGTTTTGTACAGGAAAATTCTTGTTGATGAAAATGAAGTGTTTCAGTGTGTCATTCCGTCAAGTTGCAGGAGGGCAGTATTTGAGTCTCTTCACGACCAAATGGGACACCCTGGCAGGGATAAGACAATTGCTCTTCACCGGGCAAGGTGCTATTGGCCGTCAATGGCCAAAGATTTGGAAGAGATGGTGCAAAAATGTCGTAGGTGTGTTTGTAGGAAGGCAAGGACTGCCACAGCCCCATTGACGCCAATTATCACTTCTCAACCATTAGAATTGGTCTGTCTAGATTTTCTACTTATTGAACCATCTGCAGGGTTCGAACATATTTTAGTAATCACAGATCATTTCACAAAGCTTGCCAGAGCCATTCCCACGAAGAATGAGACAGCCGTCACAACTGCAAGAGCTTTGTACAACAATTTTGTCACAATTTACGGAGTGCCGCAGAGGATACACAGTGACCAAGGCCGTAACTTCGAGAGTAAAGTGATTAAGGAGCTGTGCGCCATCACCGGGATGAAGAAATCCAGGACAACGCCTTACCATCCTATGGGTAACGGTGCCACTGAGAGGATGAATCAATCCCTGTTGAAAATGCTAGGCACACTCTCAGAAGACAAGAAATCGAAGTGGAAGGATCACTTGTCATCTGTTGTACATGCGTATAACTGTACGCCACATGAAACTACAAAATTTTCGCCATATGAGTTAATGTTTGGGCGGAAGCCCGTTTTGCCAATTATATGTCGAGATGATGCCGGAACGCGAAGTGGTTCCTGTGACCAAATTTGCGGAGGAGCTTCAAGAACATGTGAAGTATGCTCATGAACTGCCTAACAGGAATCTGGTCTTCAAGCCATCAAAGCCAAGGAGAGGTACGACCGGAAGGCTGTAGCAGCTAATTTGCAGCCTGGAGATACTGTGCTCATCCATGTGGTTGTCAGTCAGCCTAACCCAGAAGTAGCTGTTTTTACAGTGAAACCGCTTTCAAGGCCAGGGAGGGCACAGACTCTCCACAGGAATCTATTGTTACCAGTTTTCCATGATGAGCAGCCACCAGAAGAAAGGAATGTGGTGAACCGGAAATCTACCAGGAAAAGGAAACCTACCGCAAGGTCAAGGTCAGCTGAAAATTTGGAGTCGTCCGTCTCATCTGAGTCTAGTGGGTCTGAATATGAACTTTTTGTAGCACCTCCAAGAAGGTGCCATTCTCCAAATGATTCTTCTAATAATTCTGATGCCACAATTCAATCTCCATCTCAATCTCCACCTTCTAGTCCAAGTCCTCCATCAATTCATCAATCATCTCCGTCATCACCTTCATCTCCTGAACTTCGCAGGTGTATATTTATGTATTTGATTAAATACGACAATAAATATACATACCCAGGGCATATTTAGGGGCATATTTAGAAATGGCCTGGCAGGGGGGGGATAGGAGGCATTACATGAGGTGTATGGGCAGCACTCAGGGTTTTTCCAATCTCCTCTGTCAAGTTCAGGCCTTATGGGAAGGCCATGCCCCCTAGATACACCGCTGACTTGCCTCCAGTCGCATATCCTAAGTCTAGCCATGCCAGCTGCAACGGAATGCTGAAGGTGTATCTGTGAGGTAGCTGACAGCAATGTCTACACCAGTGCTGCTCTCAGGGTATGAAATAAGCGTGCAACGATCCCAAAATGTGCAGTGATCAATCTGAAATGTGCAGTGATCAATTAGAATTTGTGCAGTGATCAAATTCACCCTTTTATGCTAAATTATGGTGAACTGGATAATCCCCACAATACATGTTCAACAAATGTAATACTTTTGCCCGCTTGATGATAGTTGGCTATTTGTGGTACTGCTTGATAACTCAAAGAAAGTTCTGAGTCACTGTGTAAATTAGGTGTGCTGTTTCACACTAGACTTCTGGCTAATATATATGTTTCCCAAATATGTGTTTCTATAAAATATATTAGGCCAGGCTAATTCACTGACTCTGTTTTAAATCCAATCAGATATATAAAAGTAAGGAACTCAATGCAATTGTGTGTGGTACATTCAAGCTACTTGCAATAACTGATCTTTATTGGGCACTTTTCTGGCCACCAAAAATCACTCAAGTATGTCATTTAAATATGGCTGCCACCCTGCCCCCTTCTGGCTGTAGGAGCCAATTACATGTCTGCAAGGGTGGTCCAACCTCATAAAACAATCCCTTATGCAAATACAATAGAGGTCAGTAGTTGACCTATAGCTTGGGTTGCTAGCCAACCAGTTATATAACAATAAGAGGTCACTACACTTGAGGGGTCTAGCAGGTCCAATGCCATTCAGTCTATCTAATGACATAAGTGTGATGATATGTGTTTATTAATACAGATAATTATGATCATCTAGTTTACACACCTTCCCCCATATGGGTAGTGTGTTGCTTGTATAAGGAATACACGTCATAATATAAAACTATAGAAAAAGTAAAATCTATGATCATAATCAATGATGGCTCTCTTTAATAGACAAGCTGTCAAACTATAAAGCAAACAAATTGGGTACAATTATATCAGTAATTGAAATGATGTTGATGATAGTGTGAGATGAGTTGACTAAAGGTTCAGAAAGTGACATGTTGTTAATCATAAGCGCTCCCTTAATGATTAAGTGTCCCTGGCCTTAAACTTTCTCCTAAAAGTAATCAACAATCAAAATTTAAGTACCCATATTTTGCAGTCAGACAGCCATTAGAAAAGACAAAGAAATCAATGCATGTGATAGTGAGGCATGTTGGCTAAAGATTACTTAATGAAAGTTGCTATAATTTCTGCCAAAATTAAGTTTCCATTCTTTTGTCTTAAACTGCCTCCTAGTATTAATCATGCAAGTCATTTGTCTTTCATTTCATATGTGTTTGCTTTAATTGCCTGAGCTGTCACTTGTTTCAGTTGCATATGCACCAAAGGAAATCAGGAGTGGCCATGTTGTCACTCTGCGTTGGATAGAATAATTAAGTTTCTTATACATCCAGACAGGCTGACTTAACAATTGGTAGGACAGTACATGCTGAGATCTAAGCATAAGGATCCTATTGTCTTCTCCATGCATGAGGCTAACTAACTGGCGCACCAACAGTTATGTTAAGGCTCTCAGTTGATGGAGGCTAAACTACAGAAACTAAATACAATGGCCCTTTACAGCTTGTTGCTAGCAATTTTGATCAGCACTTCAGTGTGGCACTACAAACACACAACCATAACATTTAAGTATACCATAATGCCTCTAGTTCCTCTTTTCCCACATCAAAGAGGAAGTCCCCATTGTGTTTCCCCTAACATAGGACAATTACTGGACACCCCAAACAGTAATATTTAAGCTATCTATGTGTGCAGGGCAGGCTACAAAACACAATGACGGAGTTAAAGCTCTTAAGTCAACAATTGCTTTGACCATAAAAGAGACATGGGCAATGAATGTGGTATGTTAACAGAGTAATTAAACATACTTTAGGTTTTTAGGTTACCAGAAACTTGTACATGTGTGCATACTGGACATGCAACATTTTTAAAATCAACTGATAAAAATAAGACATTTGAGCATTGCTTCATCATTTGACAGTATGCATGCCAAGTCACAGATAAGCAAACAAATAAAGATTATACAAAACAATCAAAGATAATCATAAAAATCTACCTAATCTCTATAAGTTTCAAGTCACAAAAATATCAATAATGTTAATTTCAAGAGGCAAATCTCACTTTGGTGACTATACATCACTTATAGTCAGGTTATTAAAATCTGGCAGCATGTGATTGTCCATCAAGTAAGACTTCTATGTGTCATTGCCATGTTTATGCTAATGACATATTTTCTAGTGTCCATCAGGCAAAATGTATATGTTATTTTCAAAAAGTCACAATTATAGTATTTTAGGAATATCCATTTCCGTAGTTCTGATCCAATAGTCCATTTCTTAAATTCCAATTTTGTTTTCTTCTTTGTCAGTCCATTTCAATGTTCTTTGTTAAGTGTCATGCTTCAGTGCTTCCACTGCTTGGGTAACATCTAGCTCATTTGACTTAGGGTTAACAATAGCAGCTCCATTGTGTCCTGGTGCTTTGTCCCAATCCTTAAGCCAGTTAAGTCTGACAAAGGGGTTCCTTTGGCTCATTCTTCTTTCCTTAAGGTTGACCACTTGTTTGTCAAAGTTTAGAAATTCTTTCATGACAGAATTTCTGTTGTCACAATTTTCAAATTCTGTGTCATAAGTTTCAACAGTAAAGCCTTCAACAGTCCTTGACACATACTTTCCAATTCCATTGCTTAAGATATGCTGCTGATGAGCCATGACTTGATCAGTTTGTTCAGTCAAAACATCTGGGTACCTGCATATCATTGGGCAATTTACACTTTCAATATTTTCAGTTACTGTTTCTGTCAGTGTCTCTGCTTCAGTTGTGGCTGGCATAGAGGCAGAAATTCCATCAACCTTGCTATTTGTTTTTCTGGCATCCTGACCTGACAAGACTTGTTGGACGAGATGAGCTTTCACCTGCAGTAATGAGACATGCTCATGTTGATCCAAGAAGCGTTGCAATTCGGTTCTCAGTACTTCAGTTGCTGACTCTAGAACAATTTCAATTGTGAGATGGCTCAGGTCAAGAAGCTCACCAGTTGCCTCAATCTCTTCAATATAACATCTGACAGCTTCTGGTGTCAAGTTCTGAGATAGCATTTTGGTCGCTAAATCTTTAGCCACCAATTTCACTATTTCCATTTCAGCTTGCTGAATGGCTTTTTGTTCCTGAATAATCCATTCATCCAGGCTTTGCATTTTGATAGTAGCCATGATAGATGTGAGATCTTGATAATGTCAGGTTAATGAGTATTGCGATTGTTCAGCTTGGTATTGTTCATGACCACTTGAGTATAATCCTTCTAATGTTTTAAGTCCTTGTAGGCTTTGTGTTCAAACGTCGGGGCACCAATGTAAATTAGGTGTGCTTTTCCACACTAGACTTCTGGCTAATATATATGTTTCCCAAATATGTGTTTCTATAAAATATATTAGGCCAGGCTAATTCACTGACTCTGTTTTAAATCCAATCAGATATATAAAAGTAAGGAACTCAATGCAATTGTGTGTGGTACATTCAAGCTACTTGCAATAACTGATCTTTATTGGGCACTTTTCTGGCCACCAAAATCACTCAAGTATGTCATTTAAAGATGGCTGCCACCCTGCCCCCTTCTGGCTGTAGGAGCCAATTACATGTCTGCAAGGGTGGTCCAACCTCATAAAACAATCCCTTATGCAAATACAATGGAGGTCAGTAGTTGACCTATAGCTTGGGTTGCTAGCCAACCAGTTATATAACAATAAGAGGTCACTACAATTGAGGGGTCTAGCAGGTCCAATGCCATTCAGTCTATCTAATGACATAAGTGTGATGATATGTGTTTATTAATACAGATAATTATGATCATCTAGTTTACAACGGGTTTGTCGTTCGTTGGATTTTCCAGACACAATGTAGGAGGAATATATTCTTGCTCATGGATAGCTAAATATATAAACCTTGAAACACTGCCTCAGAACACAGGCAGTACAATTATTCACAACAATTCTGCATTAGACCACAGGTGCTCTTCACCACTACAGACACAACAAGGTTGGCAAATCCCCTGAATCAACTACAGACACAACAAAGTTGGCAAATCCCCTGAATCAATCACCCTGCTGTAATGTTGTACTAATGAGGTACATCCGCGCAGGGTTGTTGATTCAAGGGAATTGCCCAGGCTTGCCCACTCTTCTTTCGCTGTTTAAGGAGGTAAGCATCATGCCGGCCGTAGAGCAGGAGGACTGGCAAATGGTCAGAATGCTTGTGCCTGAGAGGCAGCAGAAAATTTTTCAGCAGATGCAACTACTTTGAAACCACACTCCCCCAAAAAACTGTGCAATTGAGAGTAAACCATCCAATTCATGAATTTTAAAATAGTCATTAGCCAACCTAACCGTGTTTCTTATTGATCTGCTGAGGGGCAGCATGGCAAGCTAAACAGATCAAAGGGTTCAGTATAATATACAAAAATTAAGACCCCTCGACACAACTTCATGTGACTCAAAATTTTGATTTTTACTGCATTTGTTGAAAGTTTGTTTTGACCATAGCCATGTGCCTTATTTCATCCCAAATCAAGTTAAATTGTGACAAAATTTGGAAATGTTGAGACAGACCTTAAATTGCCCCTAAAAATATTTGATTACTTGACGTTTATTGCAAATTTATATTTCTATTGGACAAGAAATAATTATTTTACTGAAACTTTTGGTTGGCATTAAAAATTAAATTTAACTCTCAGCAAAAATTCAGCCTCCCATATTTGATCCTCTCATTCTTCCTTGGTTATTCTGTGTCAATTCAACAAATGGCTCCTGATTGAGAATGCCTTGAAACTTTACCAGAATCACAGTTTCTCACTAGAAACACAAATCCCAAGTAATACTGTCTCAGAAATTTCAGGACAAAAGTGTGAATAAACTGCAATTTTTAAATTTTTTCGACACCCTGTGAAATGGATGCAATTGCACTGAGGTGGCTGAAACAATATATAACTATTCAAGATATCACTGTTGCCCTTAGGATTTGTGCTTTATAGTGAGTAGCCTTGATTCTCATTTTCAAGGCATTCAGAATCAGTGGAATGGGAACATTTTCTGAAATTTGATGAAATGACATGAAATTACCCTAGTCTTTCGATGGCTCCAGTAACACTTATGTTGCTGTTTTCTCTGATCTCCTCCTTTTTTTACTGTAACATTTGGTGAAACTGAAATCCTGTCATGTTCAATTTTGGACTGGCATTTGGTTAACTACAGAAGAAAGACAGTTTGTTGCTTTATTTACTTAAGAAGTTTTGAAATGTAAGCAGTAGAGCTCAATCTGACAAAAAAAAAAGATATATGTAAAATCCCATCAACAAGTTGTTTAGATAGATAGATATAGATATGGTAAGTGCAGCCCTCTAAGCCCAGTTCTGGGCGCTCAAGAGGGTTGATTGATGAGATGAGAAAGAGAGCAGGAGTACTCAACATGCTACACATTTACCCCATGTGAGGGATCTTTTACTTGCCCAGCATAGACACTGATACACATCTACTGATATTTCATTCTATAATTTTTGACGATAATATTTCATTTTTCAATTGAACCATGCATAAACACTGGCACTTTAGAATGCCGATTGGTCACCCTAAGTTTACATGAGACAATATGTGCAGTGATCAAGTTTTCTTATTTTATACCATGGCTGCTCTCTTTCACATCTGCTTATTAATTGGTGGGCATTTTTACTGAACACAGACGTAATAGGCAGCTGTCCCAGTTTCCAATTTGATACCCATTCACCTTAAAATACTCACCATCTGCAACTGCAACCCAGCTCTTCTCATCTGCCTGTACAGCAGACTGACTTGTGAAGAGGGGCAATGCTACATTAATTGAAGAACCGCCAGAAACCAGATGCCGTACTGATTTACCAGCAGTTCAGAAAATCATGACCAAGAGTGGTAAATGTACTATTCACCAGCCTCAGTGCAATGGGCAGCCCATGCTAACATAATCCTGAGAAATTCAGCATTTTTAAACAAATCTGAATCAGGTATTTTGACTCGGTTGGGCAAACAGCAATTTCTTTGTCTGACTCAGGAAGTCTTACCTACAGTAAATAAGATTGCAGATTTGATCAGAAAATACTGTTTAGGTTTATTGCACACCTTTATAGATTGTTTAATTAGGTAAGTAAAGTAATTGGGTTAATCTACATCACAATAGGTCTTTAATGAACTGGCTTGTGATATTTTCTTACATGGAACAAGTGGCGTCATCAGCTGTTATTAACATTGCAGAAATGATAATGTGACTGCTAAACATGCTATACTCTGGGCTTTTCAAAAAGATCATGTATGGGTCTGAGACTTCATTACTCTTCAGGAAAATGTTGCCTTAGTAACACAAGTCTTGGATTTTTCAAAATACCCTTGAAGATTGTTATTCCTTCTGTTGAATTGTAAGATAAAGGCTAGCAGTAATTTCTTTCAGAATAACTTAAAATCTATAATCTAGATTATACATAGATACACCCTTAATTTTAATTTTAACAGTATGGTTGCCATGGAAACATGTAAAAAGAACAAATATTATATATTTTTTAAATATACAAGATTTTTCAACTTTTTTCAATGACATTTCCTTCGATAATATAGTAGCAAGTTGGTTAACATGTTGAACAATGTGAGAACATCATTTCGTATGGTAACCAAGACCGAAAAATATTGTTTTTATGCATAGCAACCAGACAATAATAAGACTTTACTGCTTGTAGGTCGTGTCTAAAGAACAAAGACGAGCTACAACTCATATATTAGGTTAAAAATTGATGACTTTCAGCCTAAATGCATGTAAGAGAACAAAAAACTAACTTTTAAAATACATTGGATTAATAATACTCTCAAATGTGGAGCTTCTACCAGAAATTTGCCTTTCAAAATCGCTATTTCGAAGATTATTAGTATTTTCTTACAGTTTGTCTCCCCATTTCAGTACAAATATTGAGGCTGTAAGTAAGTTCACATTTTGTAGCTTTTAAAATGTGTATTTGGTGTAGTAACCAAGGCATAAATATTGTTTTTTTGCTTAGCAACCAGACAACAAGTTTAGTAAAGACGGTTTAAACTGTTGTCCAATTAGTGGATCTTAGTGCATGAAATGACACAGAGTGTACATTTCGGGATAAAAGTGTGAAATTTGGCAGAGGGGTAAATAAGACCTAGAGGAATATGTTTTTTTATGTAAACAGTTTGGCACACCCTTGCTTCCATCCGCCATCTTGGATTACAAAATTGCCACCATTCTGAACCTCTTTTCATCAATATCTCAGTAACTAAGGCAGGTAGAATGTTCATTTCAGTGGCTATAGCCTTGTAAATAAATCAGAAATACAAATTGGATATTTTAGAAGTGCTAAGATGGTGGCCATATTGATTTTCAAGATGGCTGCCTCTGAAAAACTGTTTATTGCCATATCTCGGAAATTACTTTAGTTAGGGAGTCTGTTTCTGCGGCTATACCCTGTGTTTGGGGTCAACAAATCAGATTAACTAACTCTTATTAGAGTTCTCGCCTCTGGCAATGAACTCTTTAATTTTCGCAAGCATCTTCAACACCAGTTAGATTAGTCAAGCCAGCTTGCAACACATACCTGTTTGTACATTCAACCACTGTTCATTTAGGCAATAAGGGTCTTGCCTATCAAACGGTTGCATTTCTATGTGGTTATTGTAGATGTAGCATGTGTAAGGACAGCCTGTTCACAGGTAATTTCTCCTGTCCAAAAAAACTTTCTCCAACATTTCAATAATGATCAACCATGCGCCAAGTGGCCGTTTTCGGTACTAACTCCCTCTGGCCATTCAAACTGCAGACAGCAAGCTGTCAACAGCCCTCAGCATGGCTCTAGCACTGGTAAGTTTGTTTCTTTGACTAAATATGTAATTCTACTCTACAAACATGATGCTGGCTGCAGGATAGATAGCCAAACCGAGTTTTGACAGCAGAATCCTGCCAGAAGTATCCCTGTTTTGACAACTTTTGTGTATTGACAAAAAGTAAACAAACTGCTTGCATTGTGCATGGCTGGCTCAATGCATCTACTCACTGACAGCTGCTATGATGCTATGATCTGATAAATTGCAACCCCTGCTAGTTATTATAAATTAAAAGCTTTCTCACATTTCATATTCTGTCATAATCATAGGCTACAGTCTGTGTCAAGGCCATGAGCATTGGAACACAGTACTAATAGGCCCTGACTTAGTCCTACTGATAGGTTACACTGCCTTGTAGAAGGTCCTGCATTGGGCTAACATATCAACTCTTCTTTGCAACAGATAGGCTATAGCCCCTAAGAAATGTATACAGGTGCTGTTTGTTGACAGTGTCAATGTTTACTCAGGGACGTATCCAGAAAATGTCAGACTGTTTACAAATGGAAATATACTAAAAATATCCGATTTAATTTTTTAAACTTTAAAATCTACCGGCCCACCAGGGGGGGGGGGGATTTGAACCCGATAAACACCCCTCAGGATCTGGTACTAGTTGACATAATTTAATTTTACTCCTCTTTATGTCTTTCAGCATCTGGAGTGGTGGTCAATGTCTGATGTCCTACAATACTGAGCAGGAATATGGCATCAATGTTATAATAAATTTGATAATATATTATAATACATTGTAATAGAGTAATGATTATGATTGATAATGCAATAGGCCTAGTTGATTGCAAATTAAAATTTTGATCTCGCAATTAGCAGTGGCATAGCCAGATTTTGTCCGGAGGAGGGGGGGGGGTAGGTGGTAGTGTGGGTAGAAAGGAAAATAAGCGAACGTTGAGTGGGGTATGGGGGGGAAGTCGCAATTGAAAATATTAAGGATTAAGGAAATTAAGATTTAATGCTAAAAGGTACAGTATAAAATATTATAATAACAGAAGCAGTTCATTATTATTTTCAAATATGGTCAATCCTCAGAGGAGGGTGTGAATGGCCGCAGGGGGGTCACCTGCCCCTCCCCCCCGCCACTGGCTATGCCACTGCATGTCGAACAGCTGCTGTTAAAAACAATTAATTCAACGATATTCATTGTTAATTGTGCAATGCATTGTATGGTAATTTTAAGATAGAAATGTTATAAATTAACAAACATGTAATTTAAGCTTGATAGTGTATAAGATCAAAATGTCAGCGTTACAAAAATGTATAAAATATCACAATCTACTAAGCTGTTGTCATGGAAATATATTTAACAAATATCCTTTGACTTTCATCTGTATTAAAATTCACACCAAATCGAAATAATATGAATTTCTGTTGACTTTACTAGACTTGTTGCAATTTCATTAACTAGCTTAGAAATAAATCCGTGTGTTTTAATGTTGAGTACTGTCCTCAAGTGAGGTTGTGGCCTATTGGATAAGGCATCTGTGATTCTGTGTGACTTCTTCTTGAACCAATAAATCACTGCAATTCAGCCGTTTTGTTGCACATCTCATGACCTGACTGTGAAGTAATCAGAATTCTATTGTGTGTAGATATTTATATATGGAAAGGCAATGGTATGGTAAAATGTTATTTATGGTTGTTTTAAGTCGGTCAGCCCATTGCCTAAGCACAGCTTCTGTACCGCATTCATAGAAATAAAATGACAGTCAATACAATACATAATTTACATTATACCCTTGAAGTCCATATCTGCCCTGGGTTATAAAGCATTTGCCCTGATACAAGGAATTTGCCGTGTGATGCAGGATTTAGTGAGATATTCCATAGGTACGGGAGGGTCGACATAAAGAGTCGAGGGCAGATACGAAGGACTGATGTCAAAAAAGATAAATTAGGCATCATTAAAAGGTCTCGAAAAGACAGGTAACAACTTACAAATAAGCCACAAATAATGTCATTATGTAAGCAATTAATACGATCAGGGACTTGCCAATTGTGCCTTGTTGGCATTTGTTGCATTGAATAACATCTAGTGTTATCATTTAAGGTTGTTACAAGATCAACATTCAACAACATAGCTATTCAGTATACCAAAATGATTTGAATAATCAACGAAGTGTATAATTTAATAACAAACAAAACAAAAATTAAAACTAAATGAGCATAATGCTCTGAAAATAACATATTGGTCATTTTCGGCAGTGGTCGTCTAGGTAATTGGCCGCCAATTGCGATGGCTGCCAGGGCAATTGGCCACCCTAGATATTTGGCCGTCCTTGATTTCACACAATACACAATCATGTCATGGGTTACTTCAGTTTGAGAGTTTGGGGGAAAAAAATCTTCCAACCCACTATGAATTAAACGGTAGGAGACGAAGGAGACAAAACAATTTGGTTGGGTGGGTCTGCCCAAAAAGTATTGCTGATTGCTCACATTGCTTCCATCCCTCCTTCCACTAACCACGTCCACATAGCAACCCACACACATGGCGAGAACTCTCAATTCGCATCGGTCCCGATCGAAACTCTAGTTTGTGATGCAATGGTGGCCATTCTGGATTTTTCAATATTTTGACAAACACATTTATTATTTGATTTGGAGTTGATGAGGAGTTAGATGATCTTTAGATCTGTAGGAAGTGATCTGTAGATCTTGGCCATAAATTTGTTTTTTCGAGAATATTCCAAATAAATAGTCGTGTTTCTTTCAAGAGAGGCTCATTTAAATGTTGGTTTTTACATCTAACCAAGGCAAGCAGAAGGAATGGAATGTCTTAAGACATAGCCCAACTTCTGGAACCTTCCATTTCCATGTCAATAGTAAGCCTCAAAGCAGCACGATGCACATGCAAGTTCTGCTCTTTTGTTTGTGACAAACACACATAGTCACACACATAGTTACACTTTTCCAAATGAATCAATAAGGTGTGTTCCACAAACTACGTTCAGATACCTGACCAAGGCTATTTCGATTGCTGTATGTGCCTTTGGGGGAATGATGGATGTTTATACAAAAAGCACCATGATGCGCCTTTGGGGGAATGATGGATGTTTATACAAAAAGCACCATGATGCACAATTGGCAGAATCCTGGTGTATACAGTTGAAGTTTTACAACCGGTCTTGCCTTTGAAGCCTTCTATGGTCAATGGTCATTTGTGAAGATGCAAAGATGGATTGATTGTTTTGTTGACTCTAGATGAAAAAGAATGGAAAGGACTTGGGCAGATTCTCATAAAAATGTTGGGGGACAGCAAAAAATAGGGATAGCCTTATTCAAACCAAAGCTCTCCCAGAGAGCTTTTCCAGTTTCAAGTATAATTTAACTTTATTCGGAAACCTCTAAAGGCAAGAAGTTTGAAAGATTAAGTTATTTCCAAGGCAAGAATTATGAAAGATTAAGCTATTTTCAAATGACTCAGACCTTGTTTCCCCTAATCTAAATTGTCAAGTATTGAGACACCTGACAGACTGGTAGATACGTCAGCCTCATCACTCCAACTTCTCTCAACAACTTGTGCACATGCAGAAGTGGCAGAAAGTTGAGCTATATCTCCAGCTATTCTAAAAGGTGAGCTATATCTCCAGTTATTCGAAAGTTGAGCTATATCTCCACCTACTCAAAAGTTGAGCTATATCTCAAGCTATTCGATTATTTCTACTTGCTGTGATATAAAAGGCAAAATTTGAAGTGTCTTTCTTAAATAAGGCTAGATTATTAATTTGTCATATTCTTGAAATAAAGCGGTATTCAATGGAAAGCCAATAATAGGTAGGTAATTGACGAAATATACCCTTGGAACAACTGTAGCTTCATTGTGCAATTTGGTGGCTACCAGCTTTTTTGTTTCAATCAAATTAGATGTGTTATATATCTCATGGTTATTTGACAAGGGTTTGAAACTGAAATGAAATAATTTAGTTTTAATAATTAATGTTAAAATGTGACACTACTCTATCCTGGAAAAAAAGTGCAGTTGTGTTATTTCTTCCACATCCCGCAGCCTGAAAATGTGTGTTCAGTCAATGAAATAATCACTATATATATTTTCAATTTTCTTATAACAACAGACAAATAAACTTCATGATAACCCTCTTGTGCACTCAGAACTGGACTTAAAAGGCTGAAGTTACCATAATCTATCTGTGTCTATAGCACCACCTACCCCCTCTGAACTTATATCCCATCACATAAATGAATGACTTATTATATAAATTTATCTAAAATAGAGAGTACAGTCATGAAATCGTAGCCTTTTTAGCGTTAAAGATCCTAAAAGAAATCAAAGAAATATGGTTTTCATCTTGAAAATCAATTTAGCTACCACCCTGCATAAGAAAATTTTTCTTGAATCAAATATGTTGACCTAAATTTGAAGGAGAGTCACTGAAATCCAGTTTATAGCTATTTTATATTTTGAAATATGGCAAGTAATTGAATGTAAATGGCAGCCATATTTAAAAATTAGATATGGCTGCAATTCAATCACATAATAGTCAGTTAATTTAATTTATTGACCCAAAAATAGGGGTATAGCCACAGAAACAGACTCCCTAACTGAGGTAGTTTCTGAGATACGGCAATAAACAGTTTTTCAGAGGCAGCCATCTTGAAAATCAATATGGCCACCCAGGGCCGTATTAGCGCATTTCTGGGCCCGGGGCAAACTGTTTCTAATGGGCCCCCCTTGCACCCCAAAAATGCTCTAAATTCTGAAAATTACATTCGCGCGCCAGCTACCCGACGCACTTTCTTCACTGTCGCAACTCTTTTCAGCTTCTTCATGGGCCCCCCTGAGGTCATCGGCCCGGGGCAACTGCCCCGTTTGCCCATAGGTTAATACGGCCCTGTGGCCACCAACTTAGCACTTCCAAAATGGCCAAAATGTATTTCTGATTTAATTACAAGGCTATAGCCACTGAAATGAACATTCTACCTCCTTTGTTACTGAGATATTGATGAAAAGAGGTTCAGAATGGTGGCCATTTTGTAACCCAAGATGGCGGATGGAAGCTAGTGTGTGCCAAACTGTTACATAAAAAAAACGTATTGCTCTAGATTTTATTTACCCCTCTGCCAAATTTCACGCTTTTATCCCGAAATGTACACTCTGTGTCATTTCATGCAATAAGATCCACTAATTGGACAACAGTTTAAACCGTCTTTACTAACCTTTTTGTCTGGTTGCTAAGCAAAAAACACAATATTTATGCCTTGGTTACCACACCACATGCACATTTTAAAAGCTACAAAATGCGAACTGACTCACGGCCTCAATATTTGTACTGAAATGGGGAGACAAACTGTAAGAAAATACTAATAAACCTCCAAATAGCGCTTTTGAAAGGCAGATTTCTTGTAGAAGCTCCAAATTTGAGAATATTATTATTCCAATTCATTTTAAAAGTTAGATTTTTGTTTTCTTACATGCATTTAGGCTGAAAGACTAATATATGAGTTGTAGCTCGTCTTTGTTCTTCAGACACGACCTACAAGCAGAAAAGTCTTATTTTTGTGTGGTTGCTAAGTTGTGTGGTTGCTAAGCAGAAAAAACAATATTTTGGTCTTGGTTACCATACAAAATGATATTCTCACGTTGTTCAACATGTTAACGAACTTGCTACTTCATTATCTAGGGAAATGTTATTGAAAAATGTAGAAAAATCTTGTATATTTAAAAAATATATAATATTTGTGCTTTTTACATGTTTCCATGGCAAACAAACTGTTAAAATTAAAATTAAGGGTGTATCTATAATCTAGATTATAGATTTTAAGTTATTCTGAAAGAAATTACTGCTAGCCTTTATCTTACAATTCAACAGAAGGAATAACAATCTTCAAGGGTATTTTGAAAAATCTAAGACTTGTGTTACTAAGGCAACATTTTCCTGAAAAGTAATGAAGTCTCAGACCCATACATGATCTTTTTGAAAAGCCCAGAGTATAGCATGTTTAACAGTCACATTACCATTTCCACAATGTTAATAACAGCTGAATAAAGCAAAACTTTATTCATCACAGTATAAAAAAAATCCTGATTTTTTTATGCAACTATGTTACCATGGCAACCAAGGAAATTGCAGGTTCAAAATGATTACAATTTTTGATAACTGATCTTATACCTAATCAAACTGTACCATCAGATTGCAAATATCATAATATCTGTCAATGCTAGGCAGCTTTTTAGCTCAAATTCATCGAGTTATTTTGATATAGACTTGTTGCCATGGAAACGCATTTTTGAAGATTTTCCACCACCGCCACACAAAAATGAGTATTATTTTCATAATCTGCAGGATTTTCTGGTATATATACAATTGAAATTGCTCGTGTTGCAATTATGTCTAGGTTAAACTCTATTTTGACTGGACTAAGAATCCACTGAGAAAACCTTGAATGGAAAAATTGGCAGTTTTTTCCTGGCCCGGACATGTCTTATAGTCGATTTATTTTTAACAACCGGTTTTCTCCTGAAAATCTCTTCGGGGCAAGGTGTGCTGCTTGGATTAGGGTGAGTCATGCTAATGGTATAACACAGGATTTAATTTTAGCGTTCATGTTTTTGTTAACTTAAACTGAGAAAAACATGGCCCCCTACTATGTATAAAAAAAATGTTATACCACTCTCTGAACAATAAATAATTCTAGTTTGTCCAGTATTTTGAATTTTTGCCTTTAATGTCTCTTAAATGTTTGATAAGTTTCATGTAACTTATCAGCGACATGGTAAAGACATGATACTAATGATCTATCTGGAGAAAAGGTGAAATACATGGTTTTTTGGCAAGAACTAAGCGGAACATCCTGCCATCATGCGTCACAACTTACCCAGACGCCAGGGCAAGTTGTGCCACTTGACCTATTGTTTCAAATGCCTATCATGATTTTAGCAATGGTCCAGTTGCCCTGAAACTTGGTACAATCCTGGCAAAATATTATATTTTGATTTCTGATTTTTAGATTACGTGAGTCAGCTTTGGTTTTTTGGAAAATCGCCCTAAAGCAAAAAATCGCACAATTTACCCCAGTCGTTACAGAAGATATACACCAAAGCAGTGCCCAGGTTTTATTTTGAAGGACAATAAGGTGCACTTAGTTAAATTAGGAAGCCCATCGACTGTCCTGCACATTTAAAAGTGTGCTAAAAACCCACAAACTAATGTTAAATTCAGCATATTCACCAAGTTGGACTAAATTCTAATGAAAATTAACTAAATTAACTTAAATAATGAGAAAAATAGCATTTTCACATTTTTCCGCATATCACTTAAGAGCGATTATCTGAGAAAATCAACCCTTGACCGGAATGTGGTACGTCACAGAATCGTTTTATACTTTGTGGGATGGAAGTACTATGGCATGAGACTTCAGAAAAAATTTTTTGGTCCGGTCAGATTATTGGTTGCCATGGTAACCATGGCTTCATTATTTTGGACTAAATCAGCAAATTTTCAAAAAACGAAAAGTCAAAATTATGCATTTTTAGCTCGTATTTCCGCCTGAAAAGTGGTAATATATCGCTGCACTACCCATTGTGTCTGGAATAGTCACTCTTGAACTGAGTAATGGCATTGTATTTCTAAATCTGGGGTCAATGGGGTCTGTGTTATTACGGCCTAAAAAAGGTATCTTCGAGGCTAAGGAGAATTAAAAAAATTTCCCATATTTAAGGGCCTCATATCTTCTATGGAGGTACTAGTTGAGCAAAGTCAAGCATACACATGATGAAACTGACCTTTCCTCTACAAGAATCAATAATAAAATCACGGTGCAACCATAGATTGAGCTTACGAACAAAGGTGGCGCCACCTATGTATTTGGATATTTTGAGATTTGGCAAAAAAGGCTTTCGATTAAGTTGTGCCACATATACAAATATTGTGTCAGAAATCTCTGATTTCTTTTTGGTACATTTCAATTATAACTCTAACATGGCAGGCCGTCACTGTTGCCATGGCAACATTGTAAAGTCAGTAGCAGCGCCCCCAAGTGAGCATGTTTGCCAATTTCCTCAAAAACGCCACTTTTTCATGAAAATAGGCACGTTTGAAGCCACTGGTACCTGGGTAATGGTAATATATTGCTATATTATACATTGTGCCTTGATTGGTCACTCTTTAACTATGAATTGGTATTGTATTTTGAAATCTTGGATTAATAGGGTCTGTGTAAGAAGGGCCCAAGAAATCTATGATTGAAGCCAAGAAAATTGCATGAAATTTCACATTTTTTTAGCTTTTTAGGGGATCATATCTTCTATGAAGGTATTAGCTGGTGGAAACAAAAGGTACAAACTATGAAACTGACTTTTCCTCTAAATGAATCAATAATAAAATCACCTTGGAACCATATATTTAGCTTACAAACAAAGGTGGCGCCATCTATGTTTTTGCATGTTTAAAGATTTTACGAAAAAGGCTTACTATTAAGTCATGCCACATATACAATTATTGTGTCAGAAATCTCAGATTTCTTTTTTGGTACATTTGATTTGTTACTCTAATATGGTAGGCCAGCATTGTTGCCATGGCAGCATTGGTATGCTATCCCCAAGTGAGCATGTTTGCCAATTTCCTCAAAAACGCCACTTTTTCATGAAAATAGGCAAGTTTGAAGCCACTGTATTTTGAAATCTTGGATTAATAGGGTCTGTGTAGGAAGGGCCCAAGAAATCTATGATTGAAGCCAAGAAAATTGCATGAAATTTCACATTTTTTTACCTCTCCTTCAGTAATTTGACTATCAAGTTGTTCATACAAATTTTCTTGATTAATATGCGACTCATTGCAAGACCGATAAAAAACGTCATGAAATTGTCCTTCCTGTGCTGTAAAATTGTAAAGACATTCGTAGTCCTTTGTCCATTTGTTCATTACAAACTCTAGATCATGTACAAGGTTACCATCTTCATTATATACATTCAAAGGTATTTCGCTTTATTTTTGTGGGCCCAACTTCTTAATATTTTGCCAGAATTCTTTTGCATTAAACTGAGAACAGCAAAAAAAAACTTCCCTCAATTGTTGTCTTTGTTGATTATGACAATGTATATATGCTTTCCCCGATTGACAAAGCAATTCCCAAAAATATGTGAGCTCCTCTGACCAGTAAGGCTTGTATTTTCATTTTTGCACCTTTTTGGCATTTGAATTTAACATTTTACTTCGCAAGTGCACTGTCATTTGTTCATGATAAAGATTAAAGATTTTGCTATATATGTCATCAATCTCCGCTTGCGAAAGATTAATCTGTTCCAATTGACAAATTAATTCATCTATCATATTCCCACAACTTTCAGTACTCATAAAAGAGTTAGAAATATCCTTCACATTAAAGTGCTTATAGTACATATTCAGATTAAAGGTATTTTCGTCATTTATTACACATTGGTTTGATTCAGGTTGGGAAACATTTTCTGTTAAATGGTTTCCTACATTATCAGAAAAGTCTGGTTTTATAGAGAAAGTAAGCCTGATTGATGTGACAGAGTTGTGTTGGTTTTCTCCGGTCTGGAGTCTACACAAGTAACACAACATAATTGAGGTCATTAACTTTGGAATGAGTTCTGTTGCATTGGAAACAGCACAAGAACTTTATCTCATGGCTTAAACTTTCTAGCTCTAGCCTTGGGATCATTCCAAGTTTTTATTTTCTTCTGAGAAGACTCTAGATCCTCTCTAGCAAGTTCACAAGCCCTGTAAACTTTGTAAAGTCTCTCTTTGAACCAGGACGCATAATCCAAAAGACTAACATCTGGAACCTTGTCTAACCACTGCTCACTAAGCAAAGACAAAGGACCATGAACCAGATGTCCAAACACAAGTTCAAACGGGCTGAATCCAGTGAACTCTTGAACTGCCTCCCTGGCAGCAAACAACACCAAATGAACACCTCCATCCAAGTCCTTCTCATTGTCCTGGCAATAAGATCGAAGCATGTCTTCAATATTGCATGGAACCTCTCTAATGCTCCTTGACTCTCCGGATGGTAAGCACTAGACTCAATCTGATTGATGCCAAGCTCATACAAAACTTACTGAAACACTCCAAACATGAATCCAAATATAGTAAAGAACATGATTAGTGCCTTGGCGATGGTAGTTGCCTTGATGTTGTGTAGAGGCGCAGCTTCAGGAAATTGGGTAGCAGTACACATGATGGTCAACAAGTACTGGTTACCTCTCCTTGACTTGGGTAATGGTCCCACACAATCGATGATCACATTGGAAAAAGATTCAACCATGGGTGGAATTGGCTGTAGTGGTACTTCAGCAGGATCTACCAGGATTTCACCAATGACTTGGAAAGTGTGACAAGTCTGACAGAAGTGAGAGGAATGCCGGGCCAGAAGAACTGCTTTAAATTCTGAGATGTCCTCCAAGGGGCTGGTTATGTGCCATAGATAGAATTTCATCTCTGTGGCTCTCAGGAACCACAACTTGATTGATGATGGTCCATAAATTCTTCATTTGCAGGAACATCTGGGGTTCTCCATTTCCTCACAAGTACCCCATCTTTCAGGAAATAACCAACAGACACTTGGGCTATCTCATCAGGAGGGAGAGCTTTCTCTCTCAAATCCGACAAAGTGGGGTCGTTGACCTGCTCCTGGATCAACTGTTGTCTTGACAAAGACAAATCCGTAGACTTTGGTGTCGGGCAAAAACAAATAATTTTTAACAAAACAAAATCGCCGTCAAAATGACAAATATTGTGAGAAATATGACAATATGAGCCACACATTCAACTTTTTCTTGCAAATAGCTCCTTGTGACCAACCAAATACATTGATTAAAGTATAAATAGAGAGTGTTGGAACTATTTCAGTAACATTCAGTGTTTTAGTTTAAGATTTGATTTGATCATGATTTAATTACCCTACCATATCTTTCATGTGACTCCTGACATTTGAGACAATCCAACATCACATTTCTAACATCCAGATTTTTTATTTGCAGTGTGAATTGTTTTCTAATTCCCATGTGGCAAACTATTAGCTGTAACATCCTGGTGCTCAGAAGTTAGTTTATGCACTATATTACTACATTTAATGTTTATTCTTGAAATATGAACTGTAATGGAAATGAGAATAAACATAATCACCTCCTTCTGTTTTTCATTCTCAGCTCCCTGTGCATCAGACGAAATGTCTTCCGTCTCTGAGGAAGCCAAGTCCTGTTCCATTGGATCCTTTTCTCTGCCTTCCTGACTGCTGCTTTGTGCTGGCTCTGGGGTTTCCAACGCTCCACTCTCATTTGTGTTGTAATCATCAGGTATTTGAAGCCCAGGAAACAATTCAACTTTCTCATTTCGTAGGCACTGATCCATGTGACGACGGAGACACAGCATATCTAATGTCATGGTGCAGGGGTCAATTCCATGAATCAACATTGTGGCATTTGCAGCAGCAAACAACCCACAGTCTGAGGTGGCACCTTGAGACTGTGGAACGAAGTATTCGATGATTGATGCATGACTTCCATTTTCATACAGCCTTGTCAATTGTGGAAGAAGTTGCTGAATACGCTGATGATCGCGCAGAGAGTCATATACCACAATTCTCCCATTGCGTTGACAAGAAACCAGGTAATGATTGTTGACATAATGAATTGCAATGAATGATTCTCCGGGAGCAACTACCAGAATTACTGGGTTTGCCAACATGCCTTGAATATGTAGAGTAGATGGTGCAAGTAACCCACACAGGAGGGCGAACTTGTCCATGGTTGTTATGTCCAATTCACCTCCTCGTAGTATATCATTTGGATCATAACCAGGAAGTTGCAATGTGTCTGCACTGTTTGTCTGTGAATCACGTTCCAAGGAAAACACCTGTAATAAGCGTAGAAGCTTCTACGTCATGGTCAATAAACATATATATGTATAACATTTATCATAATTCGACTGCTTGGTGCCAAAAGGAGCTTAGTGAAAAATGTGATTTTGACAAAAAGACCTTTTTCTTTTGAATACTTGTTTTCAGTTCTGGCTCGATTAATACTGGTCAGATTTGAATGATTTTTGGTATGTACATTCATATGGATATTTTCTGCAAATATATGTAAAAATAATTATACTAATTTAATTATCTTCCATGAAATAAGACCAATGCTCCTTCTAACACCAAACAAAGCATTAACAGTCAAGCAAAAAGAGCATAGATGCACTAAGCTCCTTTTTGCGCCAACTGGTTGTTGAAGTAATTCGGAACAAAAAGAAGCTTAGAGCTAGTATTTTTGCTATCATTGTTAACTAAATTTACTGACAAAACAGTTTTTAACATGACCAGGTACGTTTGGATGTAATATTTGCATTTTGCATGGTTTTGTTGGAAATGCAATGCTGGCTTCACCTGAAATACGCAAAAATTTGCACCAGGCCTTATCATGAAATAAGACCAATGCTCCTTCTTGCATCAAAGAAAGCATTATCAGTTGTGCAAAAAGGAGCATAGATACACTAAGCTCCTTTTTGCGCCGACAGGTTTCTGCAGTTATTCAGAGCAAAAAGGAGCTTAGAGCTAGTATATTTACTATCACTGTCTAGTAAATTTCAGCGCAAAAAGGTGCATAACAGCACTATGCTCCTTTTTGCATTGGTGGAAGTTGCTTAGCTGAACTAAGTCCCTTACTACATTTTCTAATGGCAGAGACAACAAAGGTCAACAAAACATTAAAAAGAGTGTCATCCTGCACTTTGACCTGCTATATCTCCTTTAGTTTAACTCACTTTGTTCTAATATTCACAGACATTAATCTTAAGGTCTTGAACTTTCAAAAAATGCAATAATTCAAAAAGGGACTTAGTGGCACTAAGTCCCTTTTTGCGCTCAGCGGTCGTAATGTTTATTCTTGAGATATGGACTGTAATGGAAATGAGAATAAACATAATCACCTCCTTCTGTTTTTCATTCTCAGCTCCCTGTGCATCAGACGAAATGTCTTCCGTCTCTGAGGAAGCCAAGTCCTGTTCCATTGGATCCTTTTCTCTGCCTTCCTGACTGCTGCTTTGTGCTGGCTCTGGGGTTTCCAACGCTCCACTCTCATTTGTGTTGTAATCATCAGGTATTTGAAGCCCAGGAAACAATTCAACTTTCTCATTTCGTAGGCACTGATCCATGTGACGACGGAGACACAGCATATCTAATGTCACGGTGCAGGGGTCAATTCCATGAATCAACATTGTGGCATTTGCAGCAGCAAACAACCCACAGTCTGAGGTGGCACCTTGAGACTGTGGAACGAAGTATTCGATGATTGATGCATGACTTCCATTTTCATACAGCCTTGTCAATTGTGGAAGAAGTTGCTGAATACGCTGATGATCGCGCAGAGAGTCATATACCACAATTCTCCCATTGCGTTGACAAGAAACCAGGTAATGATTGTTGACATAATGAATTGCAATGAATGATTCGCCAGGAGCAACTGGCGGAATTACTGGGTTTGCCAACATGCTTTGAATGTATAGAGTAGCTGGTGCAGGTAACCCACACAGGAGGGCGAACTTGTCCATGGTTGTTATCTCCAATTCACCTCCTAGTAGTATATCATTTGGATCATAACCAGGAAGTTGCAATGTGTCTGCACTGTTTGTCTGTGAATCACGTTCCAAGTAAAACACCTGTAATAAGCATAGGGGCTTCTAAGTCATTGTCAATAAACATATATATAACATATATCATACGTGTAATACTATGTATCTAAAAGCTCAGAATTCAATATGGTAATACACTGTAAAATCGGAGGCACTGATTCAGTTCAATTGATCGATTGAGTGAGATGGTTGCACAAGTTAAATGAGCTAATATAGATCAATGTTTTAAGCTGAGATCACTCAAAATATTGAGTTGAGACAGATCAAAATACTGAGCTATGTTGACTTAGGCATTCAAGCTGAGAAAACTCAAAACAATGAGCTGACTTATTTAATGTATTTTCCAAAACAACTGAGTTTTGTTGACTTATTAAATCAAGCTGACACATCTCAAAATATTGAGCTGCATTGACTTATTTTTAGTTAATTTCGATTTTTATTAGTGTGATCTGTCTTATTAAGTTATTAAATGAATGTGGGTTATAATCCCAAAATATTATCAAGGGGATCCACCTAAATCCAGTGCGTCATTTTAGCCCATCATGGACAGACCCAAGATGCATCCACACCAGGTCATTGCATCACAAGAAAAATTAAAAAATTAACTTCTTGTGAAGAAATCAAAAGGATTCATGGCTCATCTGAGTTAGCATGCTATATAAGAGGCCTATATTTGAACATACTCTGACGTGGAAATGTTGGTTGGCTTATGTTAAAGCATGCATCTAACGACATCCACAGTTTTGTTTAAGAAAGAAGAAAATAACAAGTGACCACCTAAAGTGGTGTGCTACTCAATTTTCTCAGGGATAGTGTCATATAAATGTTTATTTTTATTGTAAGTAAATAATTATTTAGAAGTTAATGCAGTGCTCATGAATTCCATGATAATAGGGAATGGCTCAGAAACATGAACTTTTTTACATTAAGGGACCTTGAAAAGACAATTTTCAATATATTTACATGAAACAAAATTATTTCCAATCCAGATATGTTTGCGCATCTGGTATTTTCATTAATCTTGAGAAATTGGTGCCGGTTAGATTACTTTCGGCTGAATATTTCCAGGAAATCATGATTTTTTTAATCAATTCAATTATTTTGGCCTAAAAAATTAATAAAAATGCTATTTTCTAAGGCATCAAAACAACTAAATATGTTGAGTCTTGATGTTTGATGTTGACATCACCGAGTGCTAATATACTTGAAATTTAAAAATTTTTAAGAATTTTTCCCATGGTAGGATTTTGTTACTGCATAGGCCAGTTTCAATTAAGCGTAACGGAATCAGATCAGACGGTGTGACGGAATCACACAATTTTCTTTCGAAACTTGTCCCAAAGAGGGTAGCACAACTCTCATCTGTGCAATCTCAAACATATTTGATATTAAAACATTTTTAGAGTATATCCCTGGGATGATCACGGTCAGTCTATCTTTTCAATAGTTGGAGCAGTTTTTTTAAATCAGATAATGAAATCAAAAAGTAACAAAATTTGCTGGTTTTGTCCGCGATTCTGTTACTCTGTGTTCAGCCTGCTGTAAGAAACTGCTTAGGCTGATCACAGATATTCTATGTATCAAAAATGTTAGTTCATATTCATTTCAGTCGAAATAGATCACAAAGTCATAATTTCTGCAAACACAAATTTTATGATGCATCATTAAAATGTAATTTTTGTGATTTTTCCGTGATTCTGTTACCATGGAATTCATGTGCTGTGAGAAGTGCTTGATTTAGATGGCACTATATGTGGCATGGTTGAGATGTCAAGCTGTCTGTCACGACTGAAGCTTTCATGTTTTCACACCTTAATGTTATGATTCGTTTGGACAACTTATAACATTGAGCCATCACAGCTGGAAAAATTATAACATTGAGCCATCATAGCTTGAAAATTGTGAAAAATCTGAGAAAACTGAAAACATTGCTTCAACACAGTTTTCAAATTATACAGTGTAAGGATCGCAGATGTGGCTAAATGAAATAATGACAATTCTTTTTAAAAACAGTGTCAATTTTGCTTTAGACCTCTACAATGCAATGTGGGAATATCTAACATGAGGACCTTGAACATTCACATGGTGACTTTAGAGTACTGTATTAAGAACTCTCCCTGGTCATTTACAAACTAATTGGCTACTGATTGAAACTAACTCTACCGGGTCATTCACAAACTGATTGGCTGATTGAAACTAATTCCGCCTGGTCTTTCACAAACTGATTGGCTTCTGATTGAAAGTAACTCTCCCTGGTCATTCAAAAAATGATTGGCTACTGACTGAAACTAACTCTATCTGGTCATTCACAAACTGATCGGCTACTGATTGAAACTAACTCTGCCCTGGTCATTCACAAACTGATTGGCTTCTTAAGATGGTTTTACCTTCAGAGGATTTGACGATTTTAATTCCATAATTTTCAACGATGCACAACATCCACTGATGAAGACGATGCGACCTCGTTGAAAATTATGGAATTAAAATCGTCAAATCCTCTGAAGGTAAAACCATCTTAAGATATGGATCCGAGGATAGAGAATCTACACTCTAGATGATTGGCTTCTGATTGAAACTTACTCATTGGTCATTCACAAACTCTCTCTTTGGTCATTCACAAACTGAGTGGCACTAAAATAAACTTACTTACCTTGGTTATTCACAAACTGATTTGCCACCAATTGAAACAAACTTTCCTTTGTTGTTCACAAACTGTTTGGCCACTGATACTGGCTTACTTGCTTTGATCACTCTCAAAATAATTTACAACTGATTGAAACAAACTCTTATTGGTCATTCACAAGCGATTGGCTGCCGATTGAAACCAACTTTGTTGTCATTCACAAACTGACTGGCAGTTGATTGAAACTAACTCTTACGGTCAAAATTTGCCAAAATGCACCGACTTCGAAAACTGTATTCTGATGCATTAAGAACTGGTCTAAAAAGATCTGATAACATGTTCTCACAGACTCTACCAACGAGAAACTACACAAGCGTAAAAGTTTAATCACTCTGTTAAAGAGGTTCGGAATTTTATCACAGACAGTCTTCTCCGAGTTTAGCAGGAAATGCTAGAACTCACTGAAAGGCTTGGTATGGAATGCTCAAAGTTTAAGACAGAAAACACAAACAGTTACAGACAACCAGTTACAGACAACAGGGATGAGCATGATCTTGACATCTAAAGTTCTCTTCATAGAGACTTGGCTAAAAGACGAAGATATAGTTGAAATCGGTGAATTTGAACAAAATGGTGAATATTACTATGTGAGTACACCCCGAGTGGGAAGGTCCGGAGGTGGAGTAGGTTGAATTGTGGGACAGCAGACAAGCAATTAAAAAGGATCGAATGAAGACTAAGACCTTTGAGCACAAGGAAATCCATATATATTTTTATCCAGATATGACACCCTCACGCATAGTACGGAGCGCACATACAGGCGCGTGTACATGTCTTTGCACGCATCATTGTGCGTGTATATGCTATTACGATCACCTGTTGACATGTCATCCAGCGCATGCGTGCACCTGCATTCATGAACACGGGTGTATGTGGGATGGATATGCTATCCAGCACACGGTTGAACATGCCATAGAGTGCAGAGGTCAATAAACTATGGAGCGCAAGCTTGGCATACATACATACAAACATACATACATACATACATATATACATACATACATACATACATACATACATACATACATACATACATACATACATACATATATACATTCATGCATACATGGGCCTACATTGATTGATTGATTGATTGATAGATGTAACCTCATGCGCTGTAAAGCATGTCCACTCATGCGCTGTTAAGCATGTCCACGCGCGTGAACATAGTAAAATCAATGCACATGCGCTATTTGACACATCAACGCGCGTGTATGTGTCAAATTTGCACATACACGCTTCTTAAAAGCGTGTATGTGCGCTGCAGAGCATGCGTGGATATGTAAAATTTGGATAAAAATATACCTCGGATATCCAAATACAATAACAAAATTATTACTGCTCTTTTGGTATACCGCCCTGAACCATCGAAAAAAAAATAGATATAGCTAGGTAGAATTTTTTGAAGAATTTACTAAATTTCTAAAACAGTAGAAAACATAGAACGATGAAATTTTAATTACTGGTGATTTCAACTTTCATAAGAATGAACCAGATGATAGCAAAGCTACTCAATTTAACAACATCCTAAAAATTTTTGATCTTGTGCAACACGTCTCGGCACCAACTCACAAAGATGGCAACATGCTGGATCTTGTGATAACTCAAGAAAAGTTAGCACTGAACAATAGGTCTGTCTCCATATGGGGATTACGACAGGTATTATCGGTAGGTGGTGCAATGATATGGGGGGAGTGCTATTTTTTTCTTGGGGAAGCCCACATGATGACATATTATCTGGTTTGTTTGCAAAGTGAGTGAAATCCTGACACCAACAGTTAATAATAATCTGTTTGTTAACATGTTATAATCCCCCAATCTGTACGATAACAACACTCTTTTCAGTATAACTGATGTTTTGGGAACATAATCAATACAGTGTAACTGACCCGAAACTATCAAACATTCAACAAACACACTCATTAAGTCAGACTCCTTGGCTTGATCAACAACACCAATCACCTTGCTGAAAGGCAAAGGGGATTCCATCTGAGCACCTATTGCTTGGAGACACCACCTGTCCATAAATGCAGAACTACAAAATGGTGACAGACCTATTGCTAGACTAGTGACCTCCTCTCTGACTACAATTTCATTTTGTTTGATATTCCAATAAGGAAAGCAAGGAAAAAGAAAATCAGTTTCAGAAAAACTAGTAAATTTGATGTTCAAGATTGCAAACACCACATCAAGAAACATATGACTGAAGATACTCTCGTGCAGAAAGATCTCCATGAACTGGTTTCACTCTATAACTCCACCAAAGAGCTTCTCGACAAACATGCCCCTATTATAACTAGAGAAGTGACATCAACCCTCTCCGTTTGGCATAGTGATATCAAGATTTAAAAAACACCAAAGGGAAAGGCTGAAAGACTATGGAGGAAAACCAGACTTGATAGAGACTGGGAGCCCTTCAAAGAAAAAATAAATGCATTGAATTAGAAGATCTAAGAACCAAGATAAAATACTCGAAAGGCAAAGCAAAGACTTTGTTCAAGTTACTAAACTCTAGTCTCAACAGGAAACAAGAACTACCTCTACCAACTCATACACATGTATGTGACCTGGCAAATGATTTTAACAACCAATTCAAGTTAGAATCCAATTCAAAATAATGCTAACCACTTGGAAAGCAGTAAATGGGCCATTCACATTTGCAAGGACAGTATCTTTTTAGCATACGACATACCTTGACCAATTTTGCAAAAGAAGGTTCCTGATACAAGTCGTCTGTTTTATAGACAAGCATATCAAGTATAGAAGGTCCTTTTGTTGGGTAAGTAATCTCTCCTTCCTTCAACATTTTCAGAACAACCTCGGTCTGCTGTTCCAAATTTGATTTTGTCAAGAGCTGTATTGTTCTTTCCATTCTTCGGTACCTGTATAAAATAAATTTGCTTTGTTTAATGCTGGGCTGAATATGTAGCAATTTCATGGAATTAGGAATTTACATTTTTGTACTGGATATTTCACTACATGTGTTGTAGCAAAGAGCATAGCTTTGCCAGCATATTTTTAGCAGACAGCATGGTATCTATAAATAACTTAGCCCAGTTCATGCTCCACTGCTCAGGCTGCTGCACATGCTCAGTGCCAATTAAGAATAACAGATTTCAAATCAAATTCAGTGGGCAGTTAAGACTCCAAAGTGACAACATCTATGTTTTAGCAGTTAAGTTTCAAAATGGATAACTCATAAGGACGACACTATACAAGAGACAAACTGGACTCCCGATGTAGTTGCTACTGTTGTAAGTAAATTATTGTGATTTTAGAAATTAGTATGTAAGATGTTTGTAATTGATAATTTGGTTATTTTAACTGTATGCATTTGGTGTAGGATTTGTGTATTGGGATGCATAATGCATTCATTTATCTAAGTCATTTTGCTCATCGATATTAACTGTATATTTAAGCATTGTTATTTTACAAATATATTTTATGTGATTTGATATTAATTTATTTGATGTTTGATGGTCTGATTTTATGACCTATTTAGTACTTGCATGTTGGTATTGGTTTAGTACTTAAGGTGTTTATTTTGTGTTTACTTATAGATTCACCGACTTAATTGACACAACTTTATTGATACGATTCGATATGATGTCGCGTTGAATAAACTGGCAATTTTACACTACTTTGGCGTCGGGTCTTCCATAGTGAATAACAGCAACGTCAACAGCCGCAGTGAATAACAGCAACGTCAACAGCCGCAGTGAATAACAGCAACGTATCCGCAGTGAAAAACAGTAACGTAGACACAGTGAATTGCCACTCAACAATTACCAATCGACAACTGCTGCTCTTACATCATGACTGAAGCAGACGAACACAAGAAACAGAGAAGAATCTACAAGGGCTTGGTAACGAAACATGCGAAATCGTTAGCGCAACATGTAGCGGAAGAAGATGTAGAGGCCTTGAATGACAGGATGAAGCATCTAAAAGATGCATTTGATAACTTCGAAGAATATCACGACAAGTACCATGCTACCTTAGATGAGCCAGAAGAGGCAGACAGCGAAAAATATTTCTTCAATGTTCTAGATGACTGCATTGATGCTGTGAAAGGGGCCAAGGGTTGGTTACGGACATATTCTCCACCCAGTGATGTCAAGGTACCCAAAGATGAGGTGAATGTAGCTGAACAACTTAAGCCTTCTGATTTCATTGCTGTCGCTTGTATGCCTCCTGTGAAAACAGATGAATTTGATGGAGACGGTTTTGAAATACCATCGATTTATTAGACAGTTTGAAGAATGTGTTAAGTCGCTCAGTGATGATAACGGGAAATTGACGAGACTTTTGCAGTTCACGGTGAAAGAAGCCCACAATGCCATAGCCCCTTGTGTACTGATGGAGAATGGATACAACAGAGCACGTGAGATCCTGAAGGAGAGGTATGGTGATGACTATTTGGTGAGCGAGAGAATAGTTAGTAACATTTGTGTTGGAAAACGCATAAGGACGGCGGAAGAGTTACGTGACCTAACTGATGAAGTAACGAACTGTTACCAAACACTTCTTGAAATTGACAGGGTTCAAGAGGTGGAAAACCACAACTGCATAAGGGACATCGTTTGCAGAACACAGAACTTCATTCAGAATCGATGGCGAACTCTGATTGCTGAAGCGAAACGTACCCAGCGCAAGTATCCAGGGTTTAAGGAGTTCTCTGATTTCCTGCAGCAACAAGCACAAGAAGCTACAGATCCTGTGTATGGTAATTTGACACGGATGGATCCAGTAGATAGGAAAATGAACTCTAAGCCACAGCAGACGTCTTTCAGTTTCTCATCTGATGTTTGTAACAATAATTATTTTGCTAATCAATCATGTGTATTGTGTAAGGAACAACACAAGTTAATGCAATGTCAGGACTTCCGAGCAATGAAGCCCAATGAACGTTTTCAAGTGGTGGTTGAACATAAGTTGTGTGAGAACTGTTTACTTTCAAATCATTCTACAAGTCAATGCCGTAAACAAACTGTCTGTTCAGTTCCAGGGTGTGGTCAACGACACACAAAGTTCATTCACCTCAACCCGCAACCTCGCACAGAAGACAGAAGCAGTCAGCACAGTGAAAGAGACAACAGAAACGATCAACACAGCGAAAGGAATTCGGTGCAAATGATAAATGCGAGTGTGAGTACTTGTGATAAGGTACATATGCCAGTTGTAGCGGTTAATGTAAACGACAATGTTGAAGTTTGTGCATTGCTTGATACAGCATCCAGTAACAGCTTTTGCTCGAGGTCACTAGTTAAGTCCCTTGGTATTGGTGAATCTCGTCATGTGACATACTCATTGAATACTTTGAATGGAGTGAGAAAGGTGAATTCAGTTGAGGTCAAACTTAAATTGAGATCGTTGGATGGCACTGGTTATCTTGAATTGAACAATAGTCTGGCAGCCAGAGGGGTACACCCTGCACCGATCGATAAAGTTTTTTTCTCAGTGGAATCCGTGCCCTGAGACCCCTAGAAAACATTTTTGGCGGGTACCCACGTGGTACCCTTGGGGAAATTGAGAAATCCAAGATGGCCGCCGAGGCACCCGAAATTGCTCGGAATGGGACAACTTCAAAACTATTAGACCTAGAATCAAATGTGATACCTCTTTTTCAGTCAAACCTGGTGCAGGGAATCCATTTCTGGGGTTATTTTGGCAATTGGGGGTGACCCAAAGGTCAAAGAGTGCAATTTGTGTCATAAATCGAAAAAAACTAAATTCACCGAAGATTTATGGGAAATGTACACAGTCTTTGTGACAG
This sequence comes from Platynereis dumerilii, assembly GCA_026936325.1. Lineage (NCBI taxonomy): Eukaryota > Metazoa > Annelida > Polychaeta > Phyllodocida > Nereididae > Platynereis > Platynereis dumerilii. The sequence goes on from JAPTHN010000179.1 coordinate 349,980, forward strand.
TTGATTCCACTTCCTTAAACAATTCCAAATACATATATGTTGGATGACAGTGTTATATCCTCAAGCATTCTGGGAAATCCAATATTGCCACCAAGATGGCCGAGTTATAGATCGGGCATCACAACATTCTTAGTATTGCATGCACAAGCAAAAGTGACCCATCTATTTCAGCTAATTCCTACTTGAGGAATCCATTTTTGAGGTGTTTTCCTCAATTGGAGGTGACTAGAAGCTCAAAGAATCCATTCAAATGTATTATATATGAATAAATATATTTTCATATGTGTGTTTGTACCAATAGATTTGCGATTCAATCCTATTTGTCTTTAGTAATAACTTATACTGGATAAAATAACAAAAGCATAAACAAGGTGGAATGAGACAACAGACATATATTCAATGTCTCACAAGTCTGGCAAATATTGCTCACACATTTGTTGTCTCACATAGTCCCAGCCTTTTATGCACAGTAAAGATTGTTTTTTGAGCAGAGTGAAACTCTAAATAGATTAATCAAAATGTAAATTTTCTCATATGTAATGTAAAATTTCTATGAAAACCTGCAAATTTCCCAGATGATCCAATGTATATCAAAATAAATGTTACGTGATTTTCATTCATCAAATGACCCTCTTCAGTTCTTCGTATTTAGTTAGTTCTCATAGTGTCATTTTCAAAGCAAGAAACGGATAAGCCAAGTTACAGAGAGATTTTGGATGAAACCTAGACATTCGATAGCAGTTGTGTGACTTCATAGGCATCAGGATAACATTATAAACTCACTGCCCAAAACTCAAAACTACAGTTTGATTGACCAAGAATTGTCTAAAATTACATTGAATAATTAGAATGGCATGATTCACAAGTGGTGTGATAGGCCTATATTTTAATTTTCCTTAGTGTAATTTTGGACCATCTGCAGACCATAGTGATATATATATATTTGAGAGATTAGAGGAAAGATGTTGTCCCTGTTATCAGTCCTGCTGGGTTGTATGCAACTCCTTGATTGGTTGTAATATAAGGCACAATGCTTCAAGAACCTCATCTGTTTTCACAATTTTGATGAAAAATAAGAAAACAAGCTGCATCCCTCATCTTGTCGAAATAACATGGTTTCGGTCCTGAGTCTACTTGCTAATAGGAGCATGGAACCTCGTCCAATATGGCAAAAACACAAAAACTTCTGAACAACCATAAGAGAATTTTTGAGGTGTATACATGTACTACATGTATGTAGTACAAATGGCTCCTGATTTTCTAAGCAGTCTTAATCTAATATAAATACATGAACCTTCCAGTAGTTGTATATGTTATAGTGCAGCAAATTAGCTTTTGCAAATAATTTCATAACATCTCAGGGTCATCAGCACATTTTTGAACCAGCCCGATATTGGTCAGTAATGCAGTGCAACTTGCAACTGAACAAACCATTTGATGATTTGATAAAACAAACGTGGGATACCCTATTACTGCAGTTTCAGTGATCCTTCATGAGTTGTGGGAGCCACTCGTATACTTTAGCTCCATTGGATGCCTCATAACAGTTCTTCAGCAAGAAGGCGTTGCAAACTGTTCCACAATATTGGATATGCTTGGAAAAACACACAACGACATGTTCTATGGAGGAGATTAATACAATGCAGAGTGTACTGTCCCTTCACTTTCTTTAGGTTAGATGCATTGCAGTTTACCAAGTCATATTTGACCGTGCAGGGCCCTACTAGGCACACCTCCATCTACATATAGTTTGCTGTATGTAAGGTTGGCGTTATCCTGAGATCTAAAAAGCCATCAGATGTTTTGTCAGCAAATGTAGAGGTTTCAACCAAATAAACAGTGCATTATTTCCTTCCCTGAAAACCAGCACTTTACAGTGCTGATCCAAATAACTGAATGGGTCATCGGTGAGGAGCAGGGCAACATTACCTTTGCTTTGATATATCTTGGGTAACCCAGAGAATCTAAAGGTTTCTTCATCTCATTCTTTTAATTATAAAGTGTACAATTATTGGGATTGATCATTGATGTTTTGAGGATTTCACTCTGCTCCACAAACTCAATAAAATGCTATGTAGGACACCAAAATGTGCGTGTGTGCAATAGTGTACCAAACGCATCAGCCATTGTCTATGCCAGTTACGTGATCCCATCTTGTTTTTAATTTGATCATTCTTCAAGTATGAGTTTTCGAAAATGAGAATTAGGAATGAATGTCTATTGGTACAAACAGCCGTATGAAATATTAATTATTCATATATAATAGAGCGGTAAGCGAGAGCAATTTGCGCCGAAGGCGCAAATTGCGATCGCTTAGCGATCCTTCCCACACTAGTCATGTACGTACTGAAAAATCTTGCAATACTGTCCCTTCAATCTCAGCGTGTCATTCGCCATCTTTGATTTGACCACGTGATCTGCATGGTCGCCGCCATTAATCTACCACGCATGCGCAGGTGGGTAAATAGCATGACTCCGTTCATGACGCCGCAAAAAATGACAGACGGCGCCCGAAACAGTGGCACCTCTAGCGGCCGTTCATGAAATTGCCAAAACTACGGAAATTAAAACGAAAATTCAACAGCGTTGGCCTGCTTACAGCTCTCTCCTGGCTTGGCAGCTTACATATTACCATTGAATTGATTCTTTGAGCTTCTAATCACCCCCAATTGACAAAAAAACCTCAAAAATGGATTCCTCATGTAGGAAATAGCTGAAATAGATGGGTCACTTTTGCTTGTATATGCAATACTAAGAATGTAGTGATGCCCGATCTATAACTCGCCCATCTTGGTGGCCATCTTGAATTTTCCAGAATGCTTGAGGATATAACACTGTCATTCAACATATTAAATGTATTTGGAATTGTTTAAGGAAGTAGAAGCAACTGTCACATTTGAAGACTTTGTCAACATTTCCCATAACTCTCCGGTGAATTTAACTTTTTTCGATTTATGACACAAATTGCACTCTTTGACCTTTGGGTCAACCCGAATTGCCAAAATAACCCCAGAAATGGATTCCCTACACCAGGTTTGACTGAAAAAGAGGTATCACATTTGATTCTAGGTCAAATAGTTTTGAAGTTGTCCCATTCCGAGCAATTTTGGATGCCTCGGCGGCCATCTTGGATTTCTCAATTTCCCCAAGGGTACCACGTGGGTACCCGCCAAAAATGTTTTCTAGGGGTCTCAGGACATGGATTCCACTGAGAAAAAAACTTTATCGATCGGTGCAGGGTTCAGCCAGAAAATCAGCTTTGGCTGCCAGGCTACAATGTTTATGTATCAGATGACATTCCTGTCACGACTTCGGAACCAGGTATTGAAGATCACAATCATTTCAAGGGCTTAAGTTTTGTGGCTGGAGGCCAGAAGGTCCAGTTACTCCTTGGACAGGACATTGCTGAGGCTCTCGTGCCTCTCAAAGTTAGAAGAGGCAAGCCAGGCGAACCATTTGCCACTCGCACACTCTTTGGTTGGAGTGTTAATGGCAAAAATGACCACAACGACGATTTGGAAAAGCACGTTCAAGCTCATCTTATTAGCACATGCTCCATGGATGTGAGTGATGCCAGCTTACACGAGATCGATGGATATGCACATGATGATTCTAAGGATGTTGATGAAGTCACTAAAGTCGCCAGTGTGAAAAGCAAGTCCATTTTTGATCAGCCATTTGAGGATACTGGTTTCATGAATTATGCAAGCATGGATGTCCTACGTTGTCCAGAAATTAATTCCGATTTTACTGATGTTGATGGTGCCTACAGTGAAGTTCTCTCCTCAAATTGTACAATCGAGAGAGCTATTGACTTGAAATTGTGATATTGATACAGAATTGTGCGTTTTTAACTTACCAGATTTTAACTTACCAGATTTTGACATGGACAATGCGACTGTAAATTCAGTCATCACTTCGCTGAATGATCTCAGAGATCAAAAAATGGTGTGTTGTTCGAGCATTGGTCAAGGATGGACCGAGAAGCTGCATGGCTTCTTTGGTTGAAAGATGGATCAAGGTTAAATGATTCGTGTGTGTTTGATGGAAGAATGAGGTCAAGGCCGAAGATCTAAGAAGACAGACTCATCCAAGATTTGATGTCGGTTACAGATGAAAGATATGTGATATGTTGTGCCATGCTAATTGTTTGATTTATTTATTTATCTAAATTGTGCTGATTTTAATATTTCCATACATTTGTGATAATTTTGATATTTACATAATTTAAAAAAGACAAAAAAAAAAAAGGTAATTAATTTAATGTTTATATTTATTCAAATGTGTTTACATGTTGTACTTGTGTGTATGATGTGCTATTTTTACATTTATTTGCATATTGCTATTTTACATTTTATGTCTTAGTTATGGTGGTAGGAATTTTATTGTATTTAAATGTAGCCATTCAAATGAGGGGGAGTGTAGCAAAGAGCATAGCTTTGCCAGCATATTTTTAGCAGACAGCATGGTATCTATAAATAACTTAGCCCAGCTCATGCTCCACTGCTCAGGCTGCTGCACAAGCTCAGTGCCAATTAAGAATAACAGATTTCAAATCAAATTCAGTGGGCAGTTAGACTCCAAAGTGACAACATCTATGTTTTAGCAGTTAAGTTTCAAAATGGATAACTCATAAGGACGATACTATACAAGAGACAAACTGGACTCTCGATGTAGTTGCTACTGTTGTAAGTAAATTATTGTGATTTTAGAAATTAATATGTAAGATGTTTGTAATTGATAATTTGGTTATTTTAACTGTATGCATTTGGTGTAGGATTTGTGTATTGGGATGCTTTCATTTATCTAAGTCATTTTGCTCATCCATATTAACTGTAAATTTAAGCATTGTTATTTTACAAATATATTTTATGTGATTTGATATTAATTTATTTGATGTTTGATGGTCTGATTTTATGACCTATACAGTACTTATGATTTATTACTTGAGATGTATTAACATGTATTACTTAATATTTATTACTTAAGATTTATTACTTAAGATTTAAGATTTAATTATAAGATAACTGACTTGCATGTTGGTATTGGTTTAGTACTTAAGGTGTTTATTTTGTGTTTACTTATAGATTCACCGACTTAATTGACACAACTTTATTGATACGATTCGATATGATGTCGCGTTGAATAAACTGGCAATTTTACACTACTTTGGCGTCGGGTCTTCCATATGTGTTGTTCTTAGACAATTTTCGACTTTGCAGCAATACCAAAGTCCCGGTGAGTGAGCTTATTGTATTATAGTTACAGTACAACCAAACATTCGGTAAGACAATTTGTTTACCTATTTTGCCTTCTCCTCCCTAACCCAAATCAACCTACAACTATTTATGACTCCTCACCACAACCTTCCCCCTAGCTTATTAAGAACTATATTAACATAGCTGATAATGTAGTTGCAATAAGCAAAGGGGAACAATATCAAAGAAATCAAACACAATGGAGGGGATGGAGTTTGAATTGATGTTGGCTTAATAAAGATGTAATGCAATTTTAAATGGTAGTTTAAATTAGGTAAAAGTAGGAAGTGATTTGGAGGAAACCAATATGTGTCAAATAGTAAAGTAGAGGCTGATTATTCTTTCCTTCTTGAGGTATTATATTTGTTAGACCCGAGTGATAACACAAATAAAAAGTAATGGGTTTGTGGAAAATGTAGTTTTGATAATGTTTCAGCATTTCTTGCTTAATATGTACCATAATATGCCACAGACGTTCGTGAAATATATATCTCTACTCACCTATCATTGCATGGAATTTCAGTTTCCTCTGCTGGTGCTACATGTATGTTTTGCAGGAGTTGAGAATTAAAGCTGCAAAGAAATGTTAAGAAAATGTCAATTGTATGGAGGCTGAGGAGTATCATTCTTACAATCTTACTTTTGCCCTGACATCTATCACCCTTTCGACGCAAAAGTTTCCGGGGGCGAAAGTTAGTGCTGGAAAAAGTTATCAGGGGCAACTGTTGCTGTTTAAAGGGGATGGCAACTTCAAATCAGAATGGTGTCATTGTTGCAGTGCTGTTGATCGTTGTGATTATCTCACACTAATCTCCATGAATTTCTCTGCTGATAGCATATCATTTCAGCCGAGAACGTCTTCACATACACTGTAGACATCAGTTAAAATTTTTCTTAGCCACATAAAAACTGTCTCCTCTAGAAAATAAAATGGCGGCTCAACAGTGGTTGGTCTAAATAGAGCAGCAGCACTGCTATGATGATAAACACTGGTGACGTAACAATCTCTGGTTATGTCATAGCAATTGTGTAAACAATCATGTTGTGACATCGCCATTCAGCTGTCACTCTCTCTTAGCCAATAAGAGCACAATTTCATTACAATGTATTAGAGAAAATTATTAACCTCAACTTCAATGGTAGGTGTTAGTGTTCTCTCAAAACTGAAAATGTGCTATCAGCAGCAAAAATTCTCTCTATTTTGATATACCGACACGTAACATCAGTAATTCATTGAAAGCCGATCTACAGTTTATCTACAGCCATTCTCCTAAACCCTTGTTGAAAATCTCAAGTTTTTCCAATGTAGCGACCCATGACCCACGTGCTAGCACACGTGGGTCTTGGGACTACTTCCTGCTGGGGTAGACATACTTTAATTTAGTTGTACTGTAGATTTTCTGCCGCCCAAGAGCCTTATTTTTAGCCCTAATGACTTCACTATCAGCCGAATTACAAAGTTGATTAGAGTCATGTAGGCCTATATAAGGAGCGAATTGGAGGCATTTTCTCTCTGGACAGTGGACAGTCACATTAGAGATATTTGCAGATTGTCGGTCCACTTGAATTTAATTTTCATCTTTTCAATTTGTTAACTAATTTTGCCATGTCATTGACAGTTTACTGTTGATCTCCTATTGTTCTTATTTGATTGGTTACTAAAGTCATTTAATTTGCTTGTTTTTTGACACCTATGCTACTATGCATGATATACACTAAATCAACTGATTAACCAGAACTGACACAACAAACAAAACATTTTTAAGCTAGAGGAGGGTGTGGCCTAGCCCTTGTATTCTGCAAATTCCACCAGCTGCCGTTGGTTAAAATTTAATCTACTTAGTAAAAAAAGAGACAACATTTTTCTAATTTGTCAAATTTATCACAATGATTCTTCCACACAAATAAAATGCTAACCCACCTTGCATCTTGGGTCTTCTTTTGCAACTTTTCAGACAGTAATATCCGACAGTGTGTGCCAGATTGGATCTTTGTCTCAGTTTCCCTCGCTGCGCTTCTCTCTGCTAGTGTGTCAGCTTCATCTTCCAATTTACTCCCTGTCCCTTTTCCTTCTAAATTCATCAACACTTCAATATTTTTTGGGGGCATACTTTCTTCTTCCGTTAATTTCTGGATGAGGACTTCATTTTCAGCTTCAGCAACATTTTCCTTTCTATGCTGAATTTCTGTTTCCTTCTGTTCTTCAGTGATCAATACTTCAAATCCTTTTGCTGGCGATGCTTGAATGATCTCTTCACTCTCTCTCTCAAAGTCGTCTTCACTGTAAAAATGAATACTTTTTCTTCTTTCATCGGTAACAGGCTGAATTTCTGTCTCTCCCCATCCTACAGACACTGATGAATTCTCCACAACAGTTGTATCCGCTTCTACTTCATCATTAGTTTCACCTCCACCTTCCGCCATTCTGCTCTTCATAACTCCAGTTTTTCCTTTTTTCTGAGCTAAAGCATCTTCCTTCTCAGCTACATACTCTTCTTCATTACTGGATTCCATCTTCCTTTCTTTACGAGTTGCAGCATCTTTCTCCTTTGCTAGATTCTCTTCTTCACCAGCTGCTTCCATCCTTCCATCTTTATGAGCTAAAGAATCCTTCTTCTTTACCACATCTTCTTCTTCACTGCCTCCTTCCATTTTTCCTTCTTCTACAATTGCAGCGTCTTTCTTCTTTGATGCATGCTCTTCTTGAATTGCAGCATCTTTTTTACTCGACACATTCTCTTCTTCACTGGCTGCTTCCATTTTTCCTTTTTCTTGAATTGCAGAATCTTTCTTCCTTGTAGCATTCACTTCTTCACTGGCTCCTTCCATTTTTCCTTTTTCTTGAAATGTGGCATCTTTCTTCCTTTTAACATTCACTTCTTCACTAGCTGCTTCCATTTTTCCTTTTTCTTGAATTGCAGCATCTTTCTTCCTTGTAACATTCACTTCTTCACTGGCTGCTTCCATCCTTCCATCTTCAAGAGATGCAGCATCTTCCTTCTTTTCTGCATTCTCCTTTTGATTGGCTGCCTCAATCCTTCCCTTTTTCTGAACTGCAGAATCTTTCTTTGTATTTTCCCTACTGGCTGCAGCATCTTTCTTCCTTGCAACATTCTTTTCTTCACTGGTTGCTTCCATCCTTCCATCTTCAAGAGATGCAGCATCTTCCTTCTTTGCTATATTCCTTTTCCTGCAGGCTACCTCCATCCTTCCTTTTTTCTGAACATTATCATCTTTCTTTACAACATTCTCCCTCCTACTGGTTGCAGCACCCTTCTTCTTTGCAACATTCACCTCTTCACTGGCTGCTTCCATCCTTCCATCTTCAAAAGATGCAGCATCATTCTTCTTTGCTACATTTGTCTTCCTACAGGCTACCTCTATCCTTCCTCTTTTCTGATCTGCATTATCTTTCTTTGCTGCATTCTCCCGACTGGCTCCAGCACCTTTCTTTTTTGCTATATTCACCTCTTCGCTGGCTGCTTCCATCATTCCATCTTCATGAGCTGCAGCATCTTTCTTCTTTGTTACAATCTCCTTTCGATTGGCTGCCTCCATCCTTCCCTTTTTCTGAACTGCAGGATCTTTTTTTTCTTCATTCTCCCGACTGGCTCCAGCACCTTTCTTTTTTGCTATATTCACCTCTTCGCTGGCTGCTTCCATTTTTCCTTCTTCTTGAATTGCAGCATCTTTCTTCTTTGTTACAATCTCCCTACTGGCTGCAGCATCTTTCTTCCCTGCTACATTCATATCTTCACTGGCTGCTTCCATCCTTCCATCTTCAAGAACTACAGCATGTTTCTTCTTTGCTATATTCTCCTTTCGATTGGCCTCCTGCATCCTTCCTTTTTTCTGAACTGCAGCATCTTTCTTTGCTACATTCTCCCCCCTAGTGGCTGCAGTGTCGATCTTCTTTGCTGCATACTCTTCTTCACCGGCTGCTTCCCCCAGTCCATGTTTATGAGCTGCAACATCTTCTTTCTTTTCTAAATTCACCTTCCTACTGACTGCCTCTTTCTTTCCTTTTTTCTGAACTGTAGCATCTTTCTTCGCTATGTTCTCCACCCTAGTTGCCCCAGCATCTTTCATCTTTGCCATTTTCACTTCTTCACTGCCTCCTTCCATTATTCCCTCTTCTAGAATTGCAGCATCTTTCTTCTTTGTAACATTCGCCTTCCCACTGACTGCCCTTTTCTTTCCTTTTTTCTGAACTGCAGCATCTTTCTTCACTGCACTCTCCCCCACACTGGCTGTAGCATATTTCTTCTTTGCGCCATTCACTACTTCACTGGCTGCTTCCGTTCTTCCATCTTTATGAGCTGCAGCATCTTGCTTCTTTGCTACATTTTCCCCCCTACTTCCTGCAGTATCTTTCTTCTTTGCTGAATACTCTTCTTCACTTGCTGTTTCCATCCTTCCAGCTTCAAGAACTGCAGCATCATTCTTCTTTGCTACATCCTCCATCTTACTGGCTGCATCCTTCCTTCCCTTCTTCTGAATTGCAGCATCTTTCTTTGCTACATTGTCCGCCATCCTGGCTGCAGCATCTTTCTTCTTTGCAATATTCATATCTTTACCTGCTGCTTCCATACTTCCATCTGTATGAGTTGAAGCATCTTTCATTTCTGCTACATTCACTTCTTCACTGGCTGCTTCCATACTTCTATCTGTTTGAATTGAAGCATCTTTCTTCTTTGCTACATTCACTTCCTCACTGTCTGCTTCCATACTTCCATCTGTTTGAGTTGAAGCATCTTTCGTTTCTGCTGCATTTACTTCTTCACTGGCTGTATGAGTTGAAGCATCTTTCTTCTTCGCTACAGTCCCCTTCCTACGGGCTTCCTCCATTGTTCCTTTTTTCTGAACCGCAGCATCTTTCTTTGCAGCATTCTCCCTTCTACAGGTTGCAGTATCTTTCTTCTTTGCTACCTTCACTTTTTCACTGGCTGCTTCCATCCTTCCATCTTTATGAGCTGCAGCATCTTTCTTCCCTTCATGCTCCTCCCTCCTGGCTGCAGTATCTTTCTTCTTTGTAACATTCCCCATCCTAGGGGCTGCCTCCATTGTTCCTTTTTTCTGAACCGCAGCATCTTTCTTTGCAACATTCTCCCGCCTACAGGTTGACGTATCTTTCTTTTTCCGACTGGCTCCATTCTTCCTCCCCTTATTCTGAACTGCAACATCTTTCTCTGTTACCGTCTCTGTCCTACTGGCTGCAGCATCTGTCTTCCCTGCTACACTCTCTTCTTCAGTGGCTGCTTCCATCATTCTTTTTTTCTGAACTGCAGCATCTTTCTTCCCTTCATGCTCCTCCCTCCTGGCTGCAGTATCTTTCTTCTTTGCTACATTCCCCCTCCTAGGGGCTGCCTCAATGCTTCCTTTTTTCTTAACCGCAGCATCTTTCTTTGCAACATTCTCCTTCCTGCTGGCTTCAGCATCTTTCTTCTTTGAAACATTCTCTTCTTCACTGGCTGCTTCCATCCTTTCATCTTCATGAGCTGCAGCATCTTTATTTTTAACCACATTATCTTCTTCACTGGCTGATTCCATCATTCCTTCTTCTTGAATTGCAGCCTCTTTTGCCTTTTAATACATTCCTGATACTCGCCTCCATTGGGTGCAGCTAAACTTTATTTGCCATGTATTCTACCTCATGCGTAAATCTAGCCTTCTTTTATCCCTTTATATCTGTTGGAACTTGGATGCAATTGGGAAGTGCATTTAGTCAGAAGTCATGATGTTACTAAGCAAATCGATTAGTTTGTTGTTTCTAACGAACGTCTTGACTCTGTATCCTTGCAGCTCTACAAGATTGTCAAATCTGCAAAATAAAATAATCATCATGCTTCATCAATTTTAAATGGATAATGCAGCAATAATAGCCAGAATTGCTTAGTGAATGTATTAAAATTTATTTAAATTTGCTGGTATTTAACATTGGCAGATGTTGTAATTGAATTTGAAAGACAGTTTTTTGTCAAATACTGCAGATAATCCCATCTCCCCGAAAAATCAAAACATCAAAAATCTTTGTTATTTGCACTTTATGCCAAGGGCGCCCAACATATTTCTTTAAGATGCATTTATAAGGATTATGAGAATGATTACGACACCTTGTTATTAAGATCAAACAGAAGGAAATTATAGAATTTTATTGACATCTAAAGCATCACACAGATACATATGTCATCATAAAAAATAAAAAGATAAATAAATAGATCTATATATGAATAATGACAACCAAACAATATTAGCAAAGATATTTACATTATTATACAATGATATATAAACAGTAGCATAGACCACAGGTCACACGAGGGAAGTGTCAGTGCCATTAGTCATCCATCTTGGAGGGAGCTAAATTTATTTTAATAATATTGTCAGTTTTTAATACAGTATTTAAGAATCTACCTAGAACGAATAAAACATCTAAATTTTTATGCATTAAGAGTCTAAGGAACTGTTCGTTATTACTAAGCACTGAAAAATTTTCTATGCATTTATTTGCTACTTCAAATAGTTCTACCCTTATGACTTTCCAATGGTTACACAACATTAAACAGTGGAATTCATCTTCGACACAATTAGAATCACATCTCTTACATATCCTATTTTCCGCAGGGATATAAGGGCGCTTATGTCGACCTAGTTCGATACGTAAATTATGGGAACTCAGTCTAAATCTGGCTATACTTTGGAAGATTGATTTAGGTAGGTTGAAATTAAGACAGGGTTCTAATCGTAAATCATTTGTGAATTCTTTGTAAGTTCGAAGTTTAGGATTTGAGTCACTGTCATTTATTTCATGCATTATTTTTGTTTGAGCTTTCTTAAATAGAGATTCATTCATAGAAGCAACTGTAACACCTGCACTATCTAGACCATTTGAGATTATACAGAGTTTGGATAACCAGCATTGGTGTTTTCTTTCATGTAGGGCAGGCAACCTGGATATCGAAGCATGTTTTAAGAAGTTTATGAGCATCTTTACTTTTAAGCCATTGCCAATATTTAAGTGCTGAAGCCTGCTGTCTGTATATTATATGAAATTAGAACAAAGAACCTCAAAATAAGTGTTTTCAAATTGTAAATGGTGCTATGAAGCCTGTTCCTAGGGATTTCTATAAATTTAAAAGAAATATGTTTGGTCTGAGAAATGACTCCACTCTTGAAAGAACTGTAGATACTATAAGATATGGTATTAACAACTTACGTTATCGAGGAAACAAGGTCAGGGACAAGCTCCCTAGAAATGTGAAAAATGCTGGAAGCATTGAGGAATTTAGACTCATGTTACACAAGGTTAAGTTTTAATCATGTTAATATTTTCTTTCTAGTCATGTTTGTTAGTCTCTCTCGCCTGTCAGTGAAAAGCGCTTGACGCTTATGTTTTATTGTTGTTTTAAACCATACCGACTTTAAATAAGGTTTTTTATTCTTTTTTCTTTTATTCTTTTTATTCTTGTGCTTCGTCGGATATTAAACCATACAAACATCTATTCAAATTGGTTATTTGTATAAAAATCACACACATTTCATCCACCAGTTTCACTGGCATCCATATTGAATGATAGGGTTATTGCATTTATCCCATCAGGTTCCCCAAAGTGAATTATGCAGCACATTGTATTCCAATTTCACATTGGCTAAATAAACTTAACAATTACTACTACTGGCAAAAATCTGCTGTAAGTTGCAATGTAAGGGACCACATCCACCAGTGTCAGTACACAGTGCCCCTGAGAAAATCTTAAAATAAAAAAACACCCAGAGACTGAACAGCATGGTGCTGGGTCAGGAGAACATTTTAAGACAAAAACGAAAACAAAATCTGTTGGGAAATGTTCTAGCTATACCCATTTTAAGTTTTTTTCGTGAAAGTTGTTTTTATCATTATCAGAGACAATTAATGATCAAAAGATGTTATTCTTTCATTTCCATATCCATGGCATTTGTGTTAGATGTGTTTTGTAAGAAAATAGTGTAGGCCTACAGAGTGTGACAAACAGTTGTGACTGCTTACTACAAACTAGTAGGACAGTAGTCGGAAAGCTGGTATAGTTTTCGAATGTATTCCTTGTAATCAGTGGTATTGTTTCTGCATGTTAATGTGTATAGGCTAAATTTCAACTATATCAGATCAATAAATTAAGAAGACTTAATTGTGAAAATTTTGGTTTCTCACTCAATCAACGTAAATATTTTGACAATTACTAGTCAAAATCTTAATCATATTTATGACAGATTAGTGGTAACATACATACAAAGAAAACAAATAACTACTGATTTGTCATGCAAGATATATGAACACAAATAAGGAGTAGGCCTGTTAACAAAAAAAAAAAACATTTGTATATTGAATGGGATTTCATGACTTCCTTTTGTATCAGTTGCTCTTAATACATGTATAAACTAGAGTTTCGATCGGGACCGATGCAAACGGACAGTTCTCGCCATGTGTGTTGGTTGCTGTGTGGAGGTTTTTCTGAGGCATATATAGTAATATGTGAAATTGTAAATGTCACAGCATATTGCATAAGACCAAGGCACACTATTACCTTTTTGACGGCCCCAAGTAAATTCGAGAAGCTAGTGCCTCTGCACACTAGGTAAAATCAGTCCACTGCAGCAGCTGGAAATCAACAGAGATGAAATAACACCAAAAGTGGAATCATGTTTGTATGAGCCAAGTCACTACTCCAGAAGCAATATCATTGTATATTAGTGTTGTGCCGGTTCCAATAATTTTGGTTCTGTTTCGATTTTTCCACTGCAACCGAAACTCGAACCGAAGTTCAATCTAACAACCGAGTGTTTCGGTTGTTGTATGATATCTAATTTTATTAAGAAAACGAAGAAGTAATCAGGGAAATGTTGATCTGTTCACTTTCCAAGTTGCGTGCCATGGTACTGCATTGAATTTCTGGACCGTTGCAACTTCGGTTCTTGGGTCGGAATTTCTCGGAAACAACCAAAAACCGAACTGAACGAAAAATATCACAACAGCCCAACACTCTTATATATGTACCATTCAAAAGGCAAGTTAGGAAATGTGATAAAATATGGCAAGGAAGTAAGAATCTTGAGTTCTGCAACGAACAAGAAATTGTGCCCTAACCAATACGGGCAACTGTCACTGCCACTGCCAACAGGAAGAACCCCTTAACATATTCAAAACGGTGAAACTGCTAAAAAAACTCAAATGTACAGAACATTTCAAATGAAGGCATAACTCTCCACTCTCCAGACATGATCAAACACCAGTGTACAGTGCCGCCAGTAAGTAAGTGAAACGCATGACATTGTGCCATTGCATCAATGCTAAACATACTCAACAAAACTGCTTGTGGAGGCATAAATTCTCATCCTATGAGAGGAAAACTTATTGGGTCATAAAGGCCGATATGTGAGGCATGTTTGATAAAAATAGCAGCCAATTTTCTTTGCTGTAGTCGGAGTTAGGTATGGGTCAAAGTCTTTGATAAGTAAGTGAAACGCAGGCCCAATGTTAAAACATAGGGAAGGGTGGTTCACTTACTTATCAAAGACTTTGACCCATACCTAACTCCGACTACAGCAAAGAAAATGGGCTGCTATTTTTATCCCACTTGCCTCACGCATCGGCCTTTATGACCCACTTTGTTTCCCTTTCATCCGATGAGAATTCATGCCTCCACAAGCAGTTAGGCTGAGGATGTTTAGCATTGATGCAATGGCACAATGTCATGCGTTTCACTTACTTACAGGCGGCACTGTAATAGTTAGCTGAAATTTAACATTACACATATTATACCCATTTGACTCAAAATAAAATGGAGATTTTTCGTCAGGTTCTCCAAAAGCAATGAGTCACTTCCTTGGTTGAAAGCTAACGGCTGAAGTCTGATGGAAGTAAAAATCATGGAGAAAGATTAAAAGTATTCACCACCAAAAAATCTTGTTGGTTTCTTGACACAAATACTTATCAATATGACAAGTTTCGCCTCGTCTTCATGACGAAGGCTATATGTACGAGTTTTGCCTCGTCATGACGATGGTTCATTCAAAAAATCGTCAAAATCTTGTCAGGGTCTTGTCACAACCAGGTTGTTTGATCAGGTAAGGACAAGTTTGTCTTTGTCATGACATGGACACAGTTAAAAACTCCTGTTGAAAACTCATCAAATTGTTGTCAAAAACCTTTCAACAGAATTCTGAAGTAGGTACTTAGCGCAAAATATGACAAAAAAAAGGCCTATATTTTGCTGTCAACAGTGCTTATTCACGAATTTCCAGCCACTCCATCATGTTCTGAATCAGTTAAACCAACCAGAGTATAGTAAGCATTGTATCGGTCTATTTCAAGGTTTGTAAATGAAAATTGACTTCTAAATAAATTTACAGGATGAATATTACTTTAATTATGCATCATTTACAACATCAAATGGAATTGAGTTTGTATAAAAGCATTCAGTGACTTCTTTACATTTACAGTGCAACATAATGTCATTATATATACATAATGCAAGATGCACAACACTAGGGGTTCTCCAGTAACGGAAAATCCAATTTTTCAATAACGAAAAATGTGTTATTTGATAGCAATAGGGCGTGCCAGTTACGAATTTGTACTACAGTTTGTCTCACAACATGCGAACAACCTCCAATTAAGGACCCGGAAATATGCTAAGTAATTCTAAATGGGTGCTGCTACATGAGAGACAATGATGCAGATGGCGACATAACTAGGCCTATTCCTAACAAGAATCCATGGATTCAAAGAGTGGGAACAGGCAGGTGTGAAGTAAATGCGAAAAGCGGAATTAGTCTTGTACAACTTGCAGATTTAATGGCAGACAGAGACATCTTTCAGTGGAAAAGAACTAGTTTGACAATTGGGCAGAGTGAATTGAGTCTCACATGACACTATGTAGAAATGATAGGAGTGAATGGCATTCTGCTTGCAGTCTAACCATGAAATATTAAGAACCTTCCTGATGTGAATAAGTCAAAATCCAACCAGAAAACACTAAATGTGTTTTTGAAAATTACGTGTTCCTGTCTACAAAATCAGGTAATAGTTCTTTGCAGCCATAGCAATATTGGCGTGTAATTTTTTTACTTAAATCAAAATGTTTTAAAAAAAAAAACAGGAGAAAGGGAATTAAGGATTTGCAGAAATTAATAACAAAATAGCAAACATCTTTATACATAGCCCTTATTTCTTAAAGCTCACCAATAAAATGACACAGTATCAAAATTTTCGGACCACACTCCACAGTCATCATAAACAAATGTTTAAAATCAAAACCTAAATGTGACATCTGGAGCCACTTGAGAGCAGCTCTTCTAAAAAACAGGTGTTTAGCAAAGGAAAAATAATAAGAATTTGATAATTCAAAGACTGAAAAAACTGAGAGAGAGACAATGACTGTCCCGGAATAAGAATAGGACCAGTTTAAAGTCATGTCACAGACCCTATTCTGAGCACCTCCTGCCAAATTTCGTGTTATAGTTACTCTGCTTTGTAATGATAAGACTCAATTGACTTGAAAGTTTGTCAGTTCATCATGTGATTGGGTTTCTAAAATGAAGAAAGCCTCTACCTACTTGACATCCACTGATTCTTGTTTTCAAACAGAACGAAAGATCTTTCTGCAGCTATTGAGTTTGTTGAGTCTCAAAATATCTATAGATCTATCTATCTCTCAAAAAACATATTAAAAGCATTTATATCTGCATCAAATATCCTGTCCGTAGTACCTAGAAATTCAAAGATTTTACTTAGTGGGTCTTATCCACCTAACTTCTATCTGCCTAACTTCTATCTGCCCAACTTCTATCTGTCCAACTTCTATCTACCCAACTTCTATCCACCCAATTTCTATCCAACCAACTTCTATCCACTTCTATCACCCAACATCTATCTACCCAACTTCTATCCACTTCTATCACCCAACTTCCATCTGCCCAACTTCTATCCACCCAACTTCTATCCACCCAATTTCTATCCAACCAACTTCTATCCACTTCTATCACCCAACATCTATCTGCCCAACTTTTATCCACCGAACTTCTATCTGCCCAACTTCTGTCTGCCCAACTTCTGTCCACCCAACTTCTAACTGCCCAACTTCTATCACCCAACTTCTAACTGCCCAACTTCTAACTGCCCAACTTCTATCACCCAACTTCTATCACCCAACTTCTATCCACCCAACTTCTATTCACCCAACTTCTGTCCACTAACTTCTATCCCCACTACTATCACCAACCTTTTTACTGACCAACTTCTATCCACCAACTTCTATCCACCAAATTCTATCCACCAACTTCTATCCACCAAACTTCTATCCGCCAAACTTCTATCCGCCCAACTTCTATCCGCCCAACTTCTATCCACCCAACTTCTATCCACCCAACTTCTATTCACCCATTTCTATCCAACTAACTTCTATCCACCAACTTCTATCCACTACTATCACCAACCTTTTTACTGACCAACTTCTATCCACCAACTTCTATTCACCCAACTTTTATCCACCAACTTCTATCCACCAAACTTCTGTCCGCCAAACTTCTATCCGCCCAACTTCTATCCACCCACGTCTGTCCACCACTTCTATCCCTGGGCTTCTATCCACTCACATAATATCCAACCACTTATAATACAGGATTTATTCTATTGATCCACTTTTATCAACCCACTTCTATCCACAAATTTCTATCCACCCAACTTCTATCCGCCCAACTTCTATCCACCCAACTTCTATCCACCAAACTTTATCCGCCCAACTTCTATCCGCAACTTCTATCCGCCCAACTTCTATCAACCCAACTTCTATCCACCCATTTCTATCCACCCACTTCTATCCGTCCAACTTCTATCACCCAACTTCTATCCACCCAATTTCTATCCACAAACTTCTACCAACCCAACTTCCATCAACCCACTTCTATCAACCCACTTCTATCCCCGGGTTTCTATCCACTCACATATCCAACCACTTATAATACAGGATTTATTCTATTGGTCCAGTTTTATCAACTCACATCTATCCACCAAATTCTATCCACCAAATCTATCCTAAATGTCTATCAACCCATTTATAATTTTCTATCTAGCCATTTCTATCTGGCTATTCTATCTATTTATTTCTCTGTCTACCTTTTAGCTATCTTTCTTTCTATCCACGTGCGTATGATGTGGTTAAGTGACAGTGCCTCTACAGGTGACTTTAAGCATTAGTGAGGGGGGGGGTACCAACAATTGAGTACCAATTGATCATTGCCTAGGCAGTATTTATCCATCGTAGTAAGCCATTATAATGACATATTTTCAAATGCTTGATACAGCCAAAAACGACGTCGTACAACCACATGCATACCCAGCGGCCTTGTTAATAGCATAATTGGCAATACCACATCAATTAAATGTTCGTCCAACCCCTATTAAATGCCATAGACTTTTCCCAATTTTCCTGTCAAACCCATTTTACACACTAACTAGAACACGTGTCGCAAGCGGAACGTAGACGAAGTTCTGGCGGTGTCTGTTTCTGATTCCTGTTTTTGAGTTTTAGCGGCCAGTTTGATGAGATTTTTATGAACCTTTTTAACAATCCTCTCTGATTATTTCAGAAAGTATTTGCACTCACCAGCCAAGAAACGTAACTAAAACTGATTTTAGCTCATATTTTTGCAACACGTTTTTTTGACCAACACCAAGTTAATGGAATTGATTGGAACTGATTCTATCATTAACAAGCATAATTGTACCAAGGATCATTGATACGCAACCATTTCCTGTCCATCGAAATTGGATTAATAGATGATAAAAAGCCGGAAAATTACTTCAGCATCTTTATTTTTTAGATTTTAAGCAAAACCTTCAAACTTTGCCTTTCACCAATTAGAAAAGAGTGGCAAAATGATTTAGTTTCACTTTATTTTTAATTGTGCTATTTTTGAATTTTTCCCAAGATGTGTCCTACATTTCTCCGAGGATGTGTGAAATAAATTTAAGGCAAAATATTGATCAGGAAAAATCTTTCATTGCTGGCTACAAAATGAAAATCAAGTATGAACAATAAAACGCTGTCAAAAACAAGAGAAACAATGGACAGCTGTAAGTTCCATTCATCACACAAAATATAACTTACTTACTACTGAATCAGATTAATAGCAAGATGGATGATTGGATGAGGCCCTATTTCCTATATTTATGCACTTGGTAGGCTAATTAAAACAGGAGGACACGGCAATGAGGCAAAGGATGATGGAAACGGCCATCCAACATCGGCCCAGGTAACCAGGCAAGATCCAAAAAGCTGGATTAAAACCCCGGACCCAGTGATTAGTAGTCCAGCATGCCACCACCAGACCAATCCTCCCACATAGAAAAAGGTCAGTAGGAGTCTCAAGCCCAACTGAGATCTATTTGCCTGACCACTTTGCAGAATGTATATCACCAGCTGGCTCCTTGTCAGTACAGATTTAATTTTAGGAGTCAAGTATTACCATGCAATGGAATCGAACCTGGACTTCAATATTACGAGGATAGCATACCAACCTCTCAAACTCAGCAACCAAGATATGTGGCATTGCAGTGAGAAAAAAATCTTCACACCGATATGTATCATAACATTGTGGAATCTTTAATTCAGATTCAAGAGCAAGACAGGAATTGGAGGCACATGAAGTCTCAAGTATCTTGATTATGCATGTTTAAGAACAGCAGAAGAAGGTGGAATGTTCTCTTGAGGCCTTTAACAAAGTGGCCAACCACATCTCCAGACTCACATCATGACAAACATTATGTTATATATAGTCAATAATTCCAAGCAACAAAGGTCTATGTTTTACTCACAGGGAGCTTTCGTCCTTGTCTCAAGGACTTCTTCAGCCTTCTGGCTTCAAATGCTCAGGGGTCACATGACCGCCTATGGTCAAGGTCATGTGACTGGAGGAGGGCAGTGGTGAAATTTCAATTATCATGTTACTTTTCCAATCCTCATGGTATTTCTAGCCATAATTATGCTCTGGTGGAACAATTTTGGGCGGTCATGTGACCCCGGAGCATTTGAAGTCAGAAGGCTGAAGAAGTCCTTGAGACAAGGACGAAAGCTTCCTGGGAGTAAAAAAAAATAGACTTTGGTTGCTTTGAATTATTGACTACATGAATTTCCAAAGATCAGGAATAAACCTACATTGTTACAAGAATCCGCGGATTCAAAGCCTGGCTCAAGTGGCAGTGAAGACGGCAAAATATGTAGCATTATGCTGGTGAAATAGTTAAGTCTATTTTATGGTTTGGAAATGGCAGAGAAAGGTGGTTCTGAATTGCGGCAAGTGAAGTGTTGTTACTGTAGTTGTTCCATGTACAAAATAATATCCAAATTACCACAAAACGAATGTGTACGATTTTTCCAAATCTTGAAGTCGCCCAATTTCCTCCTTTGAAAAAATTGGCGAAATTGAAAAAAATTTGGAGCGAAAAAAAAATTGTTTTAATCTAGGAAAACAATTTTTTCTTTTCTTTTAATTTAGGAAAAACTTGGAACAAAAAATGTTTAAATTTGAAAAACAGAAGTTGCCCGATTTCCTCTTTGTGGAAAAAAAAAATTTGTGTAATTGAAAAAAAGTTGAAATTTTTTTTTTTTTCAAATCTTTGGAAAAAAAGATTTGGGGAAAAAAAAATTTTTTAAATTGAAAAAAAAAAGTAATTTCCATACATCTAGCTACCCTAACAAACCAATAAAACACAAAAACAGATATATTGAACCTATAGTTATTGAACAGTAGAGTTGACAGACAATATTTTCAGACCATTACTCCTGAATTAGCCTGGTGAGCCAGGCTAAAAACTGGGGCACTACACCGGTTTGATAAATACCAGCCGTACCAGTACAGTCTGGCCGGTTCCCGAAGCGGTTTCAATTACGTCACATCCAGTTAAAAAATCCATTTAATTGTTGAGATTTGACAGAAAATATGCATAAAATCATGAACTGAACTCTAGAAGATCGTCATCTTGACGTCCGCTCTATTGAGAGATCAACTTCCCGGGCCAAAAATTCGGTTTTTTGTGAAGTATATTTCTAAAATGCGGATCGGCCCGAATTTGCGGGCCTGTATCGTATCGAATGTCGGCAACGATATAGAGCCCTACTTAAAACATGATGATTCTAGTTGCAGGCCAACATAGGAATCATACAGAACATTGTCCTGCTACTCAAATTTGCATTTTGTTTGCAAAAAATATCACAAGGAGGGAACTATTCAACTATTTAAGTGTTCCATTTCATTGGGAATGACATGAATTTATGCAACCCCCCCCCCCCTCCCAGCAAAAACAAATGCGTGAAAATGTCAACTGCAACGAGTACTCGTTAGACATTTAGTAGACTATATCACATAAAGAATTCTAGTCGCTAACAAGCTTTCCAAACAGACTCAGCCAGGCAGTGTCAATACCAGAAACACATTTGAACAAACATATACAAATTTTACACACCAGTAGAGGTGTTGGTATTTTAGATCAACTAATGATGACTTTCATTGTCATTTTTCAACTGAATCAACACCCAAAATTGCCAATATACACTACAACCTGTACAATAGATCCACTGAAGGATATTACACATGAGACTTTGCTCACGAGGATCCCAGCAAAATTCCGGGTTAGAGTTATCCAAAACTGAAAACGGTACCCTTTCAATGAAATTCACATGCCCTGAAGCTTGACATTTTCCTGTGACATTCATCGCTGAATGTATAGCCCACGACATAACTTGAATAGGCACCAATATAATCAACATGTAAAAATATGAAAAATTTCTTTCGGGGGAGGGGGCAACAAGACAGTGATGAATAATTGACACCAACGGTCCAAGGATGGATTCAGATTAGAACTTCAGACATGCAAAACAAATAGTCACAAGACAATGATGAACCATAATCTTTTAATGAAATTTACAGGTCATGTTTTATACCTTTTCAGTTTTCACAAGTAGTAAGCCATCGATCAACCTCTTCCATTGAGATATAATATTACATGATGACATTCACATACAATGATTGTATTTTCGTTTCATGCAGGATTAATTCATACATATTCTCATCTGAGTTCAATAAATCATGCAAAGAAAGCAACAATTTTAATTGTTTTACATGCGGCTAAAGTCAAGCTAAAGTCAAAATTACCTTTATTTAAACAGGGTAGCCGAATTCAGTTAAAACTATTTTACAATGGAGCCCTGAGCTAAAACAGGTGAAAATAACTTTTAGAAGTAAATTATCATACCTTAATTCATGGATGCTTTACGCTACTCCTCCCAAACTACTCAATGCCCACACCTCAAAATTTGCAAGCAACACTATTTCACGTCTTACAACAACCATACGTGGGTGTCCTTTCTCAAACTTTTCATATTATACCACTGTGGCTATTAATCATTTATGCACGATTATCAATAGCTATCAATCTTCTCAAATATAGCAATAGTTGTTTGTTTTCTCTGGACTCCAATGGAGGGAGGGAGGGCCCACTGTCTTGAAAGACTGGAAGGATAGGCCTACATGTATACCTACAATTCTCTCTCTATCTGCCATTCTTACTCTCATTATACCCGTTATCACGGGTACTATGCTAGTTAGAATAAATGTAAGCAAATGAAAAATTATGCACAGAATGGGCTGCACAATATCGGAAAATATCTGATACCGATATTTGGGGATGAATTTTTAGAACAATAAATTTGCTCCTTCCAGTCAGCCAGTGTCAAATTGCATCTGGAATTTTAAAAAAAGCATTTTTATTAGTACAATGGTCATTGGTCAATTTCCACAAAAATTTTCAGACTGACAAACAGTAATTTGTATTTGAGAATTTCAGAAATCTGTAAAAAATGTACATTTCCATCAAAAATGGCATAAATATTTAGAGGGAACACTATAACATTATAAATGGTTACAAAAAGGCAACAAGACCAGCTAGGTCACCTGCTGAATAGAGCAATCATGAATGTCTTATCAACAAAACTTGTGAGGGCACAAATAAATAAATTTAGTACTTTTCGATTTCATTGTTTTCTACTGACAAATGTAGGCCTATCTCTTTGATATAGAAAATGTCAATGATTTTTATTTGCCCCCCACACCTGAATCTTAACTTGAAAGTATAGAGTGATCAAATTTAAAATATGAAAGTATAATGTTAAGAGTGCTATTTTTATAACAAACGCGATGATCACAACCATATTAAATGCTGTCAACTATACTTGACTGAGCATAAATTGGAAAATATTATGTTTGATGACCTTAATTTGCTGGTGAATCCTATCTAACAAAAATTATTGAAATATTCTATCATGAATGGGACCTGCTATGGTGCAGTTTGTTCCAGAGCAGACTTTCCCAAAACCACTCGGATATCACAGGACATTCAGTTCTGTGATCCAAAGATTTTAGCAGGACCAAAAAAATTCTGTCACAAGACGGACACGCAATATTATCATCTATATTTTTAAAATATAAGAATGTCAAGACTTTAATATTGTAGATCCTAATATAGGCCTGATGCATGTTGAATTTAAATATTAAAACATACAAAGCTTGTTGGCCTATTTATGGTAATTATGGGCCATGAACAGCTGATCTCTGACATAAAATCACAGGCCCAGATGACAAAGACATTTATCAAACCACTGAATAAGTCTGAATTCCAAGTAAAAAGCTAATAAATACATGAAGGAATATATTCATCTCAATTTGTTAATTGATTCCAGTCCCTTAATCTAGAAAAGTTACATTTCAATGGAGGTAGGCCTATGTCTTCAATCAAAGTCACATTGCAACAGTGAAAAGTGCAATCAGCTTTGACACCTGTGACCTGTCAGTTTCACCCCATTCTCAATGGCAATCAGCAAAGTTGCGGTGAGCAAAGCTTCAGAACCCTTCAGAATTGAATTAGCTTTTATATTTGGTGCTTCTGTATTTGTCTACACTGAATAAACCAATTGGAAACTGTCTATTTGAGACCCAGTTGACGCTCGTGCAGATGGGCCATAATAGCACTTGTTGTGAGACAAACAGATCACACAGTGACAGATGACAGTGGCACTACAAATGTAAATTTATTGACTTGCAACAAGATGGCACCTCAAAATCCTTACCTAAGTCAAGCTCCAATAGTTCATAAAACACCTCAGCGGATAAATAAGGTTACAATGCCTGCAAATCATCCGATTTTTGTCAAATAACTTTGCACAAGCAGAGTAACACAGCCTCCCTCTTCGTACGCCATTGGCGTCTGAGCACGTGTTGCACATAATTCATGATTCGTGGGAGGGGCAGGCTAAGAAGAAGACAGGAATTTTGATAAATATTTTGTTTTGCTACAAATTGAAGCTTTCTTAGAATTAATAATTAACTTCTTTATTGCAATGTGAATGTGACATTTATAAGTTTGCATATTTTGAGGTAAATAAAATATTTGGGAACTGCCTATCCCCCTTTTGCAAAATGGAACCGCCCTGACGTCACAAATTTTCAGCTTTCTTACTGGCCGAGGCTCTCTCATTCAAGGGCACGTGCGCTACGTCATTTTCACCATTATTGGTCCGGTGGGAAAACTTTTTTGGACACGAAGAATGACCCGTGAACAAGCTGTCATTACACATGCCACATGTGCTAAAACGACATAAAACAGCTGTCATTAAACAGCCAATACCCTTGTTGCCTAAATGCTCGGCGATTCAGTATCCAAACAGGTACGTAATTCAAGATTGCTTGACGAAACCGAGGGCTCCTCAAATTCGAGCGCGATTCCTAGGACAGTACGAGCGAGCTCGAACTGTCAATTATGGTAAAGATATATTTGACTTCTTAGTAAGGATGGCTTGGAAACTATCAAAAGTCTAAACTATTTATTGTTCAAATAATGTCCTTTCTTTTCTTAATTTATTTGCTTTTATGTTCAATTTTGCCTTTTGAAGCTTCAATTGTACTCGTGATGTACTCACTACGAGTACGAGTACTTTGGCAATGTACTCGAGTACGGGTACGAGTACTGTACTCATGATTTGGCACGAGTACTGAGTACATGCGAGTACTTGGAAAAATGTACTCGAGTACACGAGTACACGAGTACATGTGTACTCGTGCTCAACCCTGTCCATAATACGAGGGGTTTTCCAAAAGTTCTGTCCAAGTTGTGATAACTTGACCTGTTTATGATATAGAGGCATGATGGTATGGTCAGATAATATTAAGGCAATTTACAAATAATCCCAAAAATATCGTATCATAGAAACGAAAATAAATGGTTTTAAAATTGGTTGCCAAGGAAATCAGAAGTCATGAAATGCGGCTCAGAGCTGTTTAATGCACGAAAACTTGTTATAAAAATCAAATAATTAAAAGAGATACTAAACAGGATCCACATATAAAAAACCAGAATTATTATTTCATTACTTCCCAAAGTAATCAACTGGAGACTTTAAACATTTCCTCATATTTTTCATCAGTTAAAGAGAAACATGCTTTATAAACTACATGCTGAGGTAATTTTTGAGATTTGTGCAGCTGCATTTTCTGGGGTTGTCTAATGTGTCTCTCCTTCCTTCAGAAAATATTTGTGCCACATTTGAATGGCTCTAACACTCATACTATCTTCTTGTATGCTTGCTTAAGAATGTAATTCTTTGGCTGGTAGATTTTTTGCAATCAGATTAAAGAAAATTATGGCAGATTATATAGCCTATTTTGTCTCCCATATCAAAATATTTGCTAAATTTTGTGAAAATTATTGAGTAACTGAATCAATGGGCCCCAGATTACTGAGATATGAAGGTAGTACAATTTTCCAGTCCTAATTGTTTTCCATAATTAGCCCATTTAATTTAAAGGCAAACAATTGTCAGTATACTTCAATTTAGTAAGTTGAAAGGCCACACTCTACATAGGAAGTGTTGAACTCATTGTAAGAGAGTCTTACAAAATCTGGGCAACATTTCATGACTAAGTCTTCTGGTTTTCATGGCAACAATTTATTTTTATTTTTGAGGAACATTTGCAAATTACCTGAATTTGAAGTTACCGAAATATGAGGTCTCTACCCATGTCAAATCTGGCAAAAGGCATTACCAGTTGGACAGAACTTTTGGAAAACCCCTCATATGACTGTTTTATGAATGTTTTATAATGTTCACTCTCTCTGTGTTGTTATATATCATGTCAGTGAGGTGTATGCATTAACATCCTCAAAGGCCTACAGGCGCAAAAATTGAAAGAAAATTGTTTTGCAAAAATAAATTAGTTTTATTGAATATCATTAGGGACCGTTCAGAATTTATGACTGGGGGGGGGGGGTGGGAGTTTTGGCCGAGGGGGTACTAACATTTCACACGTGTTCCAAGGGGGGGTATTAATTTTTGACAACACTTCCAAGGGGGGGTAAGAAATTTTAACAAAGAAAAAATGTTATGAAACCCGTATAAATTAACTTTATCCGTGCGTTTTTACGCGCAAAAGTCCGCGAAATGGCGCGAATCTGTATGCGTGACCATACATATAAGAGTAAATATGTGTGTATTCGTTTATATGTTGAGGGGGGGGGGGTACTAAAAATATGCATGAAATCTAGGGGTGGGGTACTAAAAATCCGCATGAATCTCAAGGGGGGGGTATCAATTTTTGACGGGAAGTTCTGGCAAAACTCCCACCCCCCCCGTCATAAATTCTGAACGGTCCCATTATCATAGAAGTGTTTAGTTGTCCAAAGATTAATGATAGTTTACCCTGTCCTAAAATTAACACACATGACATTACAAGCATCTGTCAATGTGACATCACATTTTCGTATAAATTATCAAACTATTTGAGATCTCACAGGCTAATTCTGTTGATTTTTATGAGTAATTTTTGAGTTATATCAATTCTAAGTTTTTGGTTATCACATAAATATGTTTAGACTGAAAAGAGGGGCGCAGAAAAGGTAAAATCCTTTAAATATTTTACAAAGACAATTGATCACCAATGTTTAAAAACCCAAAAATTCGAAAAAATCCCAATTTTCCAACATTTCTGCGTGAAAAGCCAAATGGTAATGGGTAAGTTAGTTAACTTAAGGTCTTATTGTAGTTAGACACACTATTGACTAATATTCACAGCCATTGCATGAGTTGTTGAGCATTTTTTTCCGTTGAAATGTATGATTGAAAAAATGCAAAAAATCATTAAAATGTCTATTTGCTCTCCATTTCCTTCTGATGTCATACCAGTCGTTGACCTTTTTTTTGTCAAAATAAACCTGACAAGTTTCACTTCATCATCATGCTGATTTTGAATGATATGAAAATTTTTATTCGCAGCAGAGGTCAATATTAACAAAATGAGATGAATATTAAGGATTTTCAGATAATCATATATCAGTAAATATTGGCCCTGGTCAATCAAATTTGCCACAATAATGTCAAAATTTGACTTTTTCTACCTCTCCTCATGAAATATTATCAATAGGAAGTATATAAATTTTATATATAATTATGTGGACTTTCAAAGCATTAATTAAGTATATTCAAAAACATGCATTTGTGTGTTAATATTTTAAAATGTTGACACTAAATCTTTAACTCCCAATTATTATAACTTTACGGTTAATATCTGAACTCAGTGATGTAAATTTTAGAAGATAAATTAATGTCAGCCCCTTTTTACAGCTGCTTGCAGCCTGTATTGCGAGAGGAGTTTCAGGAAAAAATATGACAACTCCCCTGGTCGTGCTATTTCACCTATGTCATTAAAACTTAGCATGCAGTCTGAATAGAATATTATCTTGCTTCCATCAACTTTTGGTAAACTTCTGTGACAATAAATTTTTATTTTCTAAACTAAAATGTACAATTTTCCCGCGAATTTTAAATGTTCTGCTGCAGTGATGGCAGCAGCCAAGTGCCAGCCAGGGGGATTGTTAAAAAGGAGGAGGAAGGAAGGAATGAAGAGAGGAAGGAAGGAAGCAAGAAAGGAAGGAATAGAAAGATAGATAGATCGATAGATAGATAGATAGAATTAAATAGCATATTAGTAGATACTTGCACCTATAGATCTACAAGCAGCTGTTAAAGTGCTTGCACGTTATTTTATTTAGTTGTTTGCATGAAAATTAAATGTGAATGAATCAGACAGATTGGCTTTTGTTGAATGGAGAAGTCTTGATTATGTAATGTTATGTCACAGGGTAATTGCTTCCCTGCTACTCCTTTAAC
This sequence comes from Platynereis dumerilii, assembly GCA_026936325.1. NCBI lineage: Eukaryota > Metazoa > Annelida > Polychaeta > Phyllodocida > Nereididae > Platynereis > Platynereis dumerilii. The sequence goes on from JAPTHN010000179.1 coordinate 378,484, forward strand.
AAGAAATCTTAAACTCTCAATTCTAACTTGATGGTTTAAATCTCACCTAAGTTATGTCCATTTTAACATATGGAGTACTGTCAGCTTATTTTTATTTTGGTCTTTAATGAAAATTATATATGAACATATAAGACAGACTGGCTATAAAACCACTATGTATATAGAGGGTTATTAAAGAAAATTACTTGGCATGCAAACCCCATTTCTGCAAATTTCAGTGTGTGATTTTACATTTTAAGACATCATTGGATAAATCTGTCTTTTAATTCATTTTAAAACTCACACTAATTGTATTTTTAGCATTTTAAAGAAATATTGTTTATGGGGTAAAAGTGTCATCATTGGAAGGGGTCCAGTTTTTGTTGAATGGCCACTGGAGACAGTGTGTCTGTGCTTCATTGTACCCCTCCCCTCCAGCCATTCATGTTATGTAACATTGTGTCACTAATCCTCTCCAGTGACCAAAGCTAGGAACAAAGGAGCACAAAAGCAGTCCACAGCACCCTCAACTTTTTAACAAATTTTCTTTTTTCTTGGATATTATGTCCAAACTGCATTGACACCAACTTTGAAGTTTTATATTGAACAAATAAAGAAATTTCCGATTTGAATAAAAAATTTAGGCAAAGTAGAAGCTAAGATATTACTTTTTGTAGCCCATGCATGCAGACTGTACACAGAGTTGGGACATGTTTCTTTTGTTTTGTTTTTCTTTACAGCTATTGTTATTCTTCAAAGTTTGACCAGCATTTAAACTTTTTATTAACTAGCAACTTGCTTATATATACTGGCATAAACCTTGTTTTAGTCTCACTATTTCCAATGGTTTTGGTTGGACATCTTTTCTATAATTTATGTTTTTAGACCCATATTCCATATTTGTAATTTATGATAAGAATAGCTAAGACTAGATAGATAGATAGATAGATAGATAGATAGATAGATAGATAGATACATAGATACATAGATAGATATAGATACATAGATAGATAGATGGATGGATAGAAAGAGATAGACAGAGAGATAGATAGATAGATAGATAGATAGATAGATAGATTGATTGATAGATTGATAGATTGATAGATTGATAGATAGATAGATTGATAGATGCATGTATACATAGATGGATAGATAGATAATAGATAAAATTTGCATACAGAAGTTCTTTTAAAAATGGACTTCTGCATGCAATAGATAAGAATAGCTAAGACTAGATAGATAGATAGATAGATAGATAGATAGATAGATGGATAGATGGATAGATGGATGGATAGAAAGAGATAGACAGAGAGATAGATAGATAGATAGATAGATAGATAGATAGATAGATAGATAGATAGATTTATAGATGCATGTATACACAGATGGATAGATAGATAGATAGATAATAGATAAAATTTGCATACAGAAGTTCATTTTAAAAATGGACTTCTGTATGCAATAGATAGATAGATAGATAGATAGATAAATAGATAGATAGATATATAGATAGATAGATAGATAGATAGATAGATAGATAGATAGATAGATCAACATATAATCCAAGTGATTCAGACATATTGTCTTCGTGTCAAAAACACCTGTAAATTCAGCAAATGGGACTGAATGTGCCACTTTACGGAGCTTTTGGTCGTTTTTATTGTTATTCGTACCTATAATCTGACTGTCGCCTGGCCTTGGTTGTTTGTATTATCTATTTGTAAATGTGGTCAGCAAGGTTGTCCCAGAATTTGATTGGAAGATGCTTTATTAGACTTATTCTTCTAGTTTACATGTAGGCCTATTGGAGCTAATATTTGAAATGAAACTGAATAAATATAGCTAAAATTATATAATTTAGTGCACAGTAAGCTTTGGAGCAAATTCTCTGTGTTTTTCCGTGATTGTTCCTGCTTCACCAGACATATTTTCCCGACATCAATTGCATTTATTGCTGCGTTAATGGATTCCTTAAACTGACTTTAACAGATTTTTTTAATAAAAAAAAGTCTCTTTCCATGTGTTATCACTTATCACAGATTCAATCAAATTTCTGGTTTTTATCCGAAGTTAAAGGGTGGCAACCTGGTATAAAACCAGGGTGGTTTGATTGACTCATCTGCTGATTGAGTGATTTAATTAATTGTTTGACTGACTGATCAACTAATTAACTTCCTTGTGCAACTGGATTTTAATATTGCATTAATGACATACAGTATTTGTATATTACTATTAGATCTGTAGATTTCATAGAATGGGTGTAGACAAATTTCAGTCATATCCAATAAATTCTAATTTTAAAGTTAATCAAATTTTAAAAATGAACTTCTGTATGCAATAAAAGAACAGTATTTCTTAGGATGGATGGATGTTTGGGGCTTTACATCCTGTATTTGCGCATTTGGTAGGCTCATTAATTTGGACAGGAAGAGGACATAGCAATGAGGCAAAGGATGAATGAAACAGCCATCCAACATAGGCCCCGGTGACCCGGCAAGAGCTGGATTCGAACCCTGGACCCAGTGATTGACAGTCCAGCATGCTACCACTAGACCAACCCTCCCCCTCAAAACCCTGTCTTTGTTTACAAATCAAGTATTGCTTAAGTTTTTTTGAACTGTATTTAAGTGTCTGCTCTGCAGTTACGGAAAGTCAGGGAAACTCATGAAAAACATTGTGGTGATGGAAATTCAACAAATTGCCATAACAAATTTTGGCCTTGATTCTCGCTTAAATTTTTACAAATTTTCATTATGGCACTTGCTGTAACCTGGCACTCAGGGAAATAGACTCAGGCCAGACTGTAAAGAATAACATATTTTCATAATCCATGGGAAAATTTGAAATCAAACACATTTTGATTGGATGGCCAGTAATCAGTCACTTTAGAAACATTCCCACGGGAGGAGTTATCCCTGAACAATAGAACCTACTGGCTTAGGGGAAACAACTGGGCAGTCATAGAGTCTCAAAGAACAGCCTCTTCTGTTTTCTAATTTCCATACTCAGCAACTTGCTTGCACCTGATTGGTCTGGGACATGGCCATTCTCAACAAATGTGATAAGGTCTTTTTTTATAAGGTGTAACCTGGTAGAAACGAACATCAATTTAAAGTTTTTAGGGACCTTGCCCCCTCAAAGCCCGCGCCTCCTGAGGGCCACTTGATTTCACTGCCTCCAGAATACCCACTGATTAGCCGAGGGTATGCTGCCGCGCAGCCTATGTTTAGTTTTGTCTTAAATGTTCTACTCACCCAGCTCTATAGATAGCGGGGCAGATTTGTCATGAATAGGGGAGTAATAGTGCATTTATACATAGAAGCATGAAACTTTCCACACATTTCAAAAACGTCTTAAAGAAAATATTTAGATATGGAGCCACTTCAGATTTGACCTGGTTGACCCATGGCAGCCATTTTCCAAAATGGCGGCTAATTTTCTCATTTTCCTACTTTCTGTGAAGTGCCTATATTATTGAAGTATCGAAACAGTGCTCATTATTCCTTCTACAGATCTAAAGAACATTATCAATTGATTTCTGGATTGAACTGAGGAATTTCAGGGTAATCAGGGTCAATTTTGTTTGAACTGTTGAAGAAAATGTATCATTTTCGCGGTTTCCCATAGTTTCATGGAATCTCAGTTGATTTTAAAACTGACTACATATTTGAATTCTTTATAAGAAAAGCTTTCAAATGAATGGTCGCATCAATAGTTTTGATGAGTTTTTTGTCAAAATTAAAGAAACAACAAAATCTTCAAAAATCATTTTATTTTCATTTTTTCCATTTTTGGACCAAGTTTATGAAACCCATTGATGTGACCATTCATTTGAAAGCTCTTCTTACAAGGAATTCAAATATGTAATTTATTTTGAGATTTATAGAGAGTTGGTGTAACCATCCGTAACCGCGAAATCCAGTATTTGAATCAATATTTTTAACAAAAATGATTCAAACAAACCTGAAAACAGACCAAGGCTACCAAAAAATGTTATAGTAATGTACTGAATACTTAGAGAAGCTATAGAAAACAATATTTACATGTATTCTATTTGTCCAAAATACACAGAAAGCAGCAAAGTGGAAGAATTGACCGCCATTTTGGAAAATGGCTGCCAGTAGCCACCTAAGCTAAATCTGAAGTGGCTCCCTATCCAAATATGTTTGTATAGATGTTTTTTAAGTGTGCGCCAAGTTTCATGCTTCTATGTATAAATGCACTATTTTTTTACATACCTGCCCCGCTAAGACCTACCATTTGAGTATGACTACAACCTTTGCTAAATTTGATAAATATCTGGAACTGACATAACTTAACAGATGTTTCATGTTGGTAGATTACAATAAGCATTTTACCATTTCCATCTTGGACTCGTTTTTACATTGGAATGGATTGATATATTAAATACACACTCAGACAATCAATTATTGACCTACACTTAATTTGTCTATTTGAGTTTTTCCATTCCACGCTGGTTTATACTACAGCCGAACAGGAGTTTGTGCATGCTGTGTCCTGGTTAAAAAGCTGGTTCCAACATAATTTATAGAATATCAAATTGACTTTTTATATGAAGTTTGGTAGTTTCACTTCGCTGTGTAGGTACTGCAGATTTTAATTAAATCTGTAGGCCATAATAGATTACCAGGATATGGCATGTACACTATTATGATTTCAAAAGTGTCTATTTTTTGCCTATTGTATAGAATAAATTCAAATACATCTAGATACCAATGTTACTTTGCCCAGTGTAAAATACCGTTGGTTATCTCCTGTGCCAGGGCCCTTTTACTAATCAGCTGAGAGCTTCAATTGGAATCCTCTCTTGCAGAAAATGTCTAGTTGTTTTTCAACTTTCAAGAATAAAGATCTGGAGTGCATGATGTGACTTCTAACCAGAGAATGGAAGTAGGTTGTTTGGGATGTTAGGACAATATTTCACGTAAATTTAGTTTCTAAAACCTCGCAGGATATTGAACAGTCATAATGGAGTCATGAGATTTTATAATAAAACCCCATAACAGTGTAGTTCACTGCTATGAACATCATGAGTGTCAGGTCTGCTCTGAATAAACAAGAGTCCGAAGTACAAGTGTTATTCAGAAAGCAGACCTGACACTCATGATGTTCATAGCAGTGAACTACACTGTTATGGGGTTTTATTTATATCCCGCAATGATTTTATCAGTGGTTTTTTGCTAAATTTTAGTCTGATAACTTCAAATTCTCCCAAGTTTGGAGCAGCAGTTTGTTGTAACATCACCAGCAGCCCATTGTCACGTCATGACATAAACAATCACTGCCCATCGTTCGCATAACCATAACAACGTCAGATAATTTATTTCATTGAGTTCCCAGGAATTTACTCAATGGTTTTTTCATGGCATGCACTCCCAATTGCGGGATATTCCCGTAAACCAGGTCGAAGTCAGCATTGACCTGCTCCACCAAAATGGGTTCAAATTCGGCCTCCTATCCTATTCAATTGTGAAAATGTCTTTGTTCCACTGGAATTGGGCTTTAAAATGATGTTTCATATGTCTTGATATATTTTATGACATTCATATTGTTCTGAATTAATCTACCTTTCTTAAGTTCTATATCACTGTTGCATGTCCGCAAAATTGTCAATTCTTAATTGCTGGCGGAGGCAGACTCGTATGGAAACCATCCACCTCAGCCTACTCACTTTGACCAATTATTACAGATGCAAATAGTAATGAATAAGGATATTAAATGAATAATATTGATGATACGGAACATTGAACTTTGAGAAAATGGTATTTGAATTTCCTGCCATTGCAATAAAAGAACTAAGTAAATCAAGAAATACACCCAATTTAGATCATTTAAAATCTGTATTGGTATAAAATGGTCTTAGATATTTAAAGAAAAGGGCTTTTGCTAAAACAAGGTGCCAACAGCTAAAAAGCATCAAAATGTGACCTTTTGACATATTTTGCTGATTTCTGGAAAATAGGGATTGCCTACTTTGAACTCATTCTGGTAGAGAAGGTCACTGATAGGATCAGTGCATTTTTGTCCTGTGGTATATTACAGTGGACAAAATAATGTAGGTATAGATATATATAACACATACGTTATCACGACATTTGAAACAATTCTAAAATACCCTCACCTTAAATTTCAGAATAACAAACTTTTATGACATTGGACACCATATCAATTAGAACAAACATACTCATCATATTTCCTCAATGTGCTTGTTCTTTTGTCTAGCCATCTGTTGATAAGTTTGTAATCTTCAGTCCATATATATATCAAACGAGAAAGAAAGTGTTCTGCTTCTGTCCAGTTGTCGGTCTATTCATGATCTTTGCTTCCCTATGTTCTGCATTTGTGTCAACCAAAAAGGAAAGTGTTCAGTCAACCAGGATGCTGGTGATGAGTTATAAAAAGTATATAATATATTATAACTTTTCCTGTTTGAAACTGAGATTCTGATATTGGACCTACAAAATGGAGTAACTGCCTCATGCTGATAATATACAGAGGACATCATAGGCCAACTACAGGATGTGATCTTGAACAGCGATATTAGTGTAAAAGTTCACAACTCAATGAAACTTGCAATGTGCAATCAAATGCATTTAAAGAAGTAAATTATGAATTTTTCAACATTGTGCGAACAATCAAATCCAAAATTACAAATGCTAATGTTTTTCTTTCTTGAAGTCCAAAAACATTTTCAGCCTTGTTATGCAAATGCAAGTGTAAATTTATACATTAATTTTGCATTTCTTTAAACACATTTGATTACACACTCAAAGGTTACATAAATAGACACAAATCAATACATTTTCAGTTGTTGCCAATCCTGTTAAAAATATACATATTTTTTCCCTGCACTTCCCTCTAAATATTATAATGATATAATTTTTACAATAGTTATTATAATATACACTTGCTAGTTGTAACACTTCCTCTCTTCTCTAAAATCGTGATTGATTGGTCTGTCTGTGGTAAAATGATCCTGTTTGAGAATTTGGGGGGGGGGAGTATTTGGAGAATCCAGGGAAGTCCTGGTTCATGAGGGGGTCTAGAGACTGCAGAACATAATATAACTAATATTTGATATTTTTGTTTGAAATGGGTTTAATACCAGACTTAGAACTACAAACAGTGTTGGAGGTCTCGAGGTCAGCCTCGTCCTCAAAGCCAGCCTTGAGGTCATATTCTAATGGCCTTGGCCTTGGCTCGGTCTCAGATGCCAAGTCCTTGGCCTTGCCTCGGTCTCGGATGTCCTGACCTCGACTCATCACTGTCTAAAAAGCAAACAGCTGAAAACTGATATAACTGAAATTCATTGAAATCAGAAACCAGAACTATGCGAGATTTTTGGGGGGGACGAGCGACATTTGCCCGGTTTTCAAGATCTAGATTTAATACCATTTCCAATGAAATCACTAATTTTCAGTAGCATTTATTTAATAATCTGCCCAAATTTTTTTGGCTTTTTGCCCGAATCTTACTGTTTCCCAAATTTTTGGGGGGGGCGATCGCCCCCCCTGCCCCCCCTCCGATACGCCTATGGAACTATGTGTTCTCCCAAATTTCATTGAGTATTTAATGCCCTCAGTTCCCTCAGTAACATGAAGCCTCTTAACCTAGAACACTAGTGGCGTCCCTATGGGGGGCACAGGGGGCACGTGCCCCTCATTTGGACCTTTGCCCCCCAGGTGCTCCCTCATGTGAACTTTCCAACTCTGCCTAAAATGTAAAAATATTATGCTGGGTCCACCCCCCTGGGAATTGCGTGTTGCCAGAGGTCCCCCCCCCCCCCAGCTCGAGACTTCCCAGTTACACCACTGACTTAGAATAGCTTTGCTATATTATTTCTCACCAGCGAATACTGAGTGGGCTATTTATCAGTAAATCATTTTTATTCAAATCATTTTAATTGCATCCTGAAACAGACAGTAATGTGAGCAATTTGCATGTGCAGTCGTCAACTTTTGAAAGGGACCTAGCGTTTTATCAGGTTAATTCTGATATGATCAAGTTTGCGGACCAACTACCATGGATAGTATTGATCCAATTATAAACAAACATCATCATGCCAAAGGTTATTCAATTCCGACCGATTTCTGTTTTTCAGGGCCTGTTTATCACATTTTGGGTTTCTTCAAAGAATGTTGACCTTATGCAAATCTGGCACTTATACCTTAAAATCAGTGGCACTCATACCTTACATGTATAGCCACCAGTTCATTGGCGAAGGCACAGGTGTAAAAAATTTGGAGAACACTAAAACTTCTGGCAAGGAGGCCAAAAATTTGGAAGACGATCTAAATGTAATAAATTATCTCACTGAAAATTAGCCATTTTTCCGGGCCACCCGAATGAAGGTTTTAAATAATTCTCATCCACAAAAAATGGTTCAAAATAATTATAATTCATTCATGAATCTAACGTCTGACGAGAAAATATTTGCAATTACAAATATCCAATGGCCAATTTTAGAATATTGAAATAATGACACCTTGAAAATCCAAATTATTCCAGAATTTTGATCTACAGGGTAAAGTGGCAAATAACTTTTATTAAATTTGGTGGCCTGAGAAAAAAATAAAGCTTTCTAACCACTTTCTTTTCAACGTCACTTTCCCAAGACAATATGCCTTACCACCCAGCACAAAGTCGAAGAACATGTTTCATCTTTACCTCTGTTGTCGGGGTAGGTTCCACTACTGTCACATCATTTAAAAATATGAAAAGGCTAAATTAAAGAACACTCTCCTTTTTCAATTATAAATTGAATACAAACATGCCATTATATCAGTCCTCTTGCTTTCCTGGTCCAACGTGATGTTGGACATGTGAGAGCAATCGTCACTGCTGAGGCATTGTGAAATTTGCTAAGCTGGAGTCTCAGAGGATTATACTTAGAAGTGGACATATCAACAAAACGAGACATTTTTGCAAGCTTCTGATGGACATACTAACTTTTGACCAAGTTGTTTTTTTTTGCACCTGCCACATAGGCTAGACCGCCCTGTTATTGTTAACCATCTGTTTTTCTGTGATGTTTCATATTGTGGGCTGTGTGATGCATGATACAGGCTATCTATGATGTCTCCGAGTGCAGTGTTAGTTTAATGGCTCGCATTAAACAAGGACTCCCCTCCACAAGATAATTGATAAGTTAAAAAGGAACTGACCTGAACTAATAAAATCTGAAAAAAGTACTGCAAAATATAGGGTGCAGTGTACTGTGTATCATCAGAATACAATTGGCATAAATACAAAGCAGACTGTATTCTGATGATATACAGGGTTGTCAAGAAAAAACTTTACGCTGTTTGCGTAGCATAGTTGTATAAATTTGTCTGTAATTACTCTCCAATCTTTCCTAATGTAAAGATGATAGACATGGCAATAATTATATAAATCTGTAGTTTGTTTCCTTGGGACGTGATGTGTGAACTTGAGCTCTGATTTTGAAGAAATGAAAAAGGGCCATTTTCACACATTTTGCTGTCCCGAATGCAAGGCATTGCCATCAATTCAATTATTGTACTATTGCTTTCATATTCTTACAGTTACTTAGAGTTCTTGAGAGGAGTGTTGTCCCAGGATTTCAGCTCTCTTCTATTGAAACTCAATCCTTTGGGGAGCTTGAAAGAGAAGGTTGATAGAAGTTGCACACTACCACAGTTTTTCAAAATGTGCCTCCTGTCGTAATGCCTTATCAAAATTAGATCCAAGAGTAGAGACATTATACTGAGATCCCTATCTGAACTTCATGCAAGAATGAGACTGATTTGATAAGAACTCACTGAGTTTTGCCTCATGAGCCAAAGACTGATCACCCTGTACCGCATGACACAGTTACTCTCTTTACATGTAAGTAGGTTTAAGCGCGATTTCCCTACTTATAGTTAGAAGGATATTTTTGAAAAGTGCTTTAGTTTTTGAAAAAAGTTCTCCCCATGAGGGCACCGCTTGAATTTGGTACCATTTAAAAGAAGACACTCTGAGGTTTCAGAAATTGTGACTTTTAGCTTTTCTATGAGGGGTCAAATGTCAACAACCTTTTGATTTCCAAGTCATTTTTAAAACATGCACTTTCAAAGTGGTTTGACTGAAGCCGACTCTGTGAATCTGCCACTAATCTAGTGGAAGACTCAGTCAAAGCTATGTTTTGGCTGAGTCATCCTCCATTTTCTGGTGGAAGACTCAGTCATAACATAGCTTTGACTGAGTCTTCCACTAGAAAATGGAGGATGACCAGAAAAAAACATAGCTTTGACTGAGTCTTCCACTAGACTTGTGCAGATTCATAGAGTTGGCTTCAGTCAAACCACTTTGACCTTTTTAGCTTGCACAACAAACAACTTTTTGGAGGGAAAAAATCAATGGAAGACTCAGTCAAAGCAGGTTTAACTGTTTTTTACCTCAAAAGTTCACATTGTGCAACTCAGATTCTGTTGTGGAAGACTCAGTCAAACCACTGAAACCCAGTTTTACTTAAGACTAACCTTTCTATTTTTTTGAGTGATGCATAAGCATAAAAGGTTAAATCAATTTGTATGTTGACATGACTGATTGTCCTCTTTCATTGTATCACGGAACACTAGGTCAAATCAGTTGGGCTGAGTCAGATGAGCCATGAAAGATGTCAGTTTTTCATGGAAAATTTCTATAAAACAGAGGGAAAATGTCCCAAAATACCGAGAGTTTGAAGGAGTAGTGAATGGTAATAAATGGACCCATTTGGGCTAATTTCTATTGCCATTTGGTGCTAGAGATCCTCGAGATTATTTTTCAGATATATTTCAAAATTCAGTCAAATTGATTTGACTGAGTCTTCCTTGAGATAGACGATATGTACTTAAATATATTGTCATTATGCCAACAATATTCATTCAATTTATGTTACACTAAAAAGTATATAATTCTTGTTGCCATGGATGCCTGCTACCCACAGAAAGGGGTAAAGCCTGACACTTCGCCCTCAGATTTTGGGAAAACTCGACTTACATTTATTGAATATAGTCCTCACTATTTATTTCTTATGTTTCTTATGTCCAGAAATATGACACATTATGAGCCAATACCACTCATAACTACAGGACAGACAAATATTTAATCAATATTTATTCACATTTTTAAATATGCCACAACATGAAGATACCATACTTCATTACAGGCCACACAGATATTCAGACCTCAAGAGTTAAAATTCTAGTTGCTATAGATACCACTTAACCAATAGGGAGGTGTCAATTGTGAAACAGCACAATCAATTTGGCACAAATTACTGTAATAATATAAACAATAATATGTATTTATAATGAGTTAATTTCAGTAAATTGCTCATCAGCGTTTTGCAGATCAATCAATTGTAGGAAAACTGAAACAAATGCGTTTTTTAGATTCTTCCTGAAGCTATCTAATGACTGTGCAGTTTTCACTTTTCAGGTAAACTGTTCCATAGTTTTGGTCTGCATGGGAAAATGCCCGATCTTCAAACTTATTTTTGTTGCATGGGGCAGGTTCTGCCAAGAGTAGGTTGTGGTGTCTTCTCAGTTTATGCTCCTGGTGAGATTTGAACAAGTTCTTGAATTTATTGTGCAGCCTGATTGTCTATTGCTTTTCATGTACTTGTCAACAATTTGAACTGAATTCTTGCTGTGATTGGTAGCCAGTACAGTTGGTGTAACTTGAACGATTACCCTACTTATGCATTTTGCCACCTAAAAATGTCGAAAATGAGGTATGAAAAATTTAATAAAATTTTATTTGAATTTAAAAACTAAATACCGGTACACTTAAAAATTCAATGGAAAAGGAGCATAGCGGCACTTTTTCCAAGCCGATACTATAGCCGAGTGCAACGCAATGAGGAAAAGAGTGAAAAACATGCATTTTGCTATTCCTTTCATAACTTAAAAACCGCAATGGGGATTTTAACAAAAATTTGTGAGATAAGACTCCAAATGTGTTTAACTTGAACCTGTAAGATTTGGAAATTTTACCTCCAACCATTGTTGAGATACTGATTTTTAAATATGGTTTGCCACAGATATAGCGGGGCAGATTTGTCATGAATAGGGGAGTAATATTTCATTTATACATAGAAGCATGAAACTTGGCACATCGTTTAAAAACATCTTAATGAATAAATTTAGATATAGTCTGGGGGCCAAGTAGCAAAAAGTGCTTTATTTAATGGTTTCGTGTGCACCAAGAGAGGAATGGACAATCTATACATCGTTGGAATCGCCAGGTCCCATAGATTATGGAATGGGGGGATGCAGTAAAATCGCTAGGTGCAGTTTTTTGTAAATCGGTTACCATGGCAACCAAGTCATAATTGCAAAATACATAACTTTGCTAACTTTATCAAGATTTTCAATGACTTTGGTTTTAGTCAGGTGAAATTTAACTTCACTTTTGTATTTCCACTAAATGTGGCTTTATTTGAGTGATTTGAATTTTTTGGTCACATGACCCTCTGAGGGGGGGTTCCAGGGTTAAAGATACAAAATTCAATTTTTTATTCAAATTTTCACACAAACGTTGTTATAACTCAGGATATATTAATGGTAGAGACTTGCTTATGGTGTTGTTGGAAAGCAATTTTTATCTGCTTGAAATATGTATTTGTTTTGTTTTGGTATCCATGGCAACCAGATGTCAGAACAATGATATTTGGTTAAAGTGCCATTACTTTGGATTGACGAAAGACTCAATTTTCAGCAACATAGACCTAGCAAACATGCTTGATAGGTTTACTAGAAACATGATATGAGGTGAAATGTATTGAGTTGGTCATGTGACTAATGATCACATGCCTATATAAGGTGATAACCACAAAAAAGTGGGAACTTAAGGCATTTTGTATGATACCGCTGACCCTTTTTGCAGTACTATTTATGTTATAATTCAGGATATATTGACACTACAGACATGTCCATGGCATTGTTGGAGAGCAAATTTAATTAGCTAGAATTTTGTGTTTCATCTGTATTGGTATCCATGGTGACCAGTCACCCCAGCAACGACATTTGAATATTGTGACGTTTAGCTGAATTTAAGGAACATTACATCTTCACTGGCATGAACATGGCAAACACATTCTTGGAATTGCTCAACCTTAGTAGGTGGTTAAATGTACAATGATAGTCATGTGACTTGTGGTCACATGACATATGATAAGGTGATAATCATGGAAAAAGCTGAAATTTAATGCATTTCATATATATGCTTGCGACGTATTTCACAGTACTATTTGTGTCATAAGTTAGGATGTTTTGATGATGCTACCAATATGTTTGTGGTGTCATTAGAGAGAGAATTAAATCAGTTAGAATACTGTGTTTGCTTTGGTAGCCATGGTAACCAGTCACTACGGAAACAATATTTGAATATTGTAACTTTTGAGACCAAGCAAACATTTACTTGGACTTACTGAAGCATAGCATAAGGAGAAATCGTCTTATAGTGTAGGTATCGACTGAGTTAAATCAATTCTTTTTTCAAATATTTCAACATGGCAAATTTGAAATGCATTTTATCATTATTCCTGACAGCTTTAGATTTTGGGGGTAAGGGTGTGCAGAAGGTAATTTAGGATGAATGGAGGCCTGCAAGGCCAGCCTTTGTGGCAGCTGAAGCACTGTGTGACAGTACACTCCAGAAGCCAACCGGATTTCAGATGCTCTGAAATGCACTCTGAGCCTTCTAGAGGGTGTAAAATAGTACTGCAAATCTTTCGTATAAATTCAACATGGCAACATCTTAAATAGCAAAGTCCCAATAAAATGCTTCAAAAGAAAGAAAAGTCCTAGACTCGATTTCACGAACCTGGGCTCAAGAGAAGAGCCAGGTCTAAGCTAAGACCTGGTTTGGCTAAGCCAATCAGTCAAGCAGAGCAGCATCAAAGAATAAAAGTTTTTTGAAAGTTTGCACATAGTATCTGAACAGTACAACTGCTACATACACAATATCTCAATTGCCTAAACAAGCCAGGGAATATTGCAAGACACATAGACTCGGGGAGGGCTGGTACTTTTTAAGATTAAAAAATGTCCATCAAATTTAGGGGGAAAAAAATTAACTCCATAAACCATCAAACAGCCTATCAACCAGCCTATCAATCTATCCATTTATTGATCTATCTATCTCCATAAAAAGCTAAGGTAATTGGTTTTTTCATCATCAGGTCCTTTCATCATCAAATATTTTTGGTCCATTCATCATCACTGCATAAGTCGTTTCATCATCATTCCACTGGTCGTTTCATCATCCAAAAAAAAGTCCATTCATCATCCTTAATTAGGTCTTTTCATCAAAAGCTAAATATCCCTTTTATTTAACATATCCCAGCTTTTTCTGAATTTACATGGCATATGGTGCATGTGAATTTCTCCGTTTTTGGAAATAGTTCAGGCAATTCCAGCTGAGTCCTGTGCATATATTTTGTCTTATTTTCGAACTTCTGCAAATTGTTTTATGGGCAGCCCCCAGAAATGTTGATGTTTAGGCCCACATTGCAGTGCATAACTGAGAGTTATATGAACAATGTTTGAGAATCAATGATCCTTTGCGAGTCTAAAGAAAAAAACACAGTAGGTGAAAGGGACCAGGTTTAAAACAGTTAAGACCAGGTCTAACTGTTAGAACTATGTTGGTGAACTCGGCCCATGTATATAATTTTCACTGTTTGGCATGTTCACGAATTTGTAGGGGTGTAAAAACGAGCATGTACGAATTTGTGGACATGAAAAAACGAGCCCATGTGCTCGTGCACATGCAATAACTAGGACTTGTGAATGTGCTTTATTATTCATTCGTGATCTGCTAGTACTAACATTCGTGGAATTTCTATAGGGCCTATTATTAGGGTTTGGAGTTAAAATTAGGTTTAGAGTAGGTTTGGGCCAATTTTCTGATTGCAATGTTCGTAATCACACATACACAAATTTGTGAAAAGCAGTATTTGACATGTACACAATTGTCCTGGTCGTGCATATGTTCGTTTTTACAGTTTCACAAATTTGTCTACATGCCAAATAATGAAAAAAAATATACCTCCTTGGCCCCTTGTTTCACTAAAACGAAAGCTAGGATCTTCTGTCAAAGAAATGTCCGTGTCATGAAGACAATTGCAATTTCAGCTAAGTCCTGGCCCTAGCTGACACTGCAGGGTGAAACCAAGGGGGGGGGAGATATGGGGGTCAGAACACCTCGCCTTTGGCCAAAAACTAAAGTCACCTTTACCAGGCTTTTAAAGATAAGTCCTCACATGTAAATTTGACAATAAAAAATTATACTTTTCATCACTTGTAAATGTTTGTTCCAGGGTTTTCCTTGCCGTCAGACTGATATTTAGAGGACAATGACCGCGGATTATACAAAAATTTCTCTGATTCATTCCTCTAGATCAAACCTGTTCATAACATAATTTCCTCTGTGGCTATTTTTGTATAATTGTGTATTTTACCAGGTGAACCCTGGAACAACTCTAATTTGTCAATTAAGACTATAAGCACTGGAGATTTCTATCGGTATGTTTCCATGTAAATATAATGGAAAATTAGGTCTTGCGGAGCCTGAAAATTCTTCTTCAGAAGGCTATTTTTCTATTTTAACACTTTACCAAATACAAACCATGATTAGGTAGCATGTCTGACAACTGGAAAATTTTGGTCATTTTAAACCCAGAAGTCTATGATAAAGTTTTTGAATCAATGGATTTAGATTCCAAAAAATGGCTTCCTTGCCTATTCCACAATGTCATGTATTTAGTATTTAGGGACTGATGTAATCGGTACAGGAAATTCAGGAATCACCAGTACTGTCTTCAAATTATGTAAAATTTTCCAAGTTTCCAATCCTGAGTGACTTGACACTTATTCTAAACCAAATTTTTTAAAAAATTAAAAGCATTATTGGACACTTTTGATAATCCTTCTACATGTAAAATGTTTGTCATATCTTGACCTTGGCGCAGTTAGCATAATGTTAATTCAGAAAATTCTCTAAAAACCAAGCATTTTAGCATTATATACCAGACCTTCCATGAAAGTAATATAACCTTGAAACTGCTCAGAATCAATATCCATAAACAAAATCCATTGCTTCTGGGGGCCGAAAGCGGCGCCCAAACCCTTGCGATTAGGCTTCGGCCCTTTGGGCCTCACCAATGTCATCTTGAACAAAAACCCCCTTAACCGGTTTCTTACTATGCCTGTGGCTCACAGGATGATTTAGTGTGTGGGGTTGCTAAATTGGGTATCAGAAGTAGGTCTGATCTCTGCAACCATCCTCACCTCACAGCAGAATGACAGTAGCGGGACTTATTCTATCCCATATAATATCATTATGGGTCAAAGGGGGAGGTCGGGCTGTGGGTAGGGGGAGGAGGTATGTGTACACACCCTCCACGCCCCCTGGTTACTCGCCTCCTTTAACCAAAAATGTGCTTTCTTCCTTGCAAAATTGTTTTTTTGGGAATTCAGTTCACACAGGGTAAGTCCAAGTAAATGTTTGTTGGCATTTGTCACTGTAAAAAGAGCCTTATTAGATTAAATCAAATGTTACAATATTCAAATATTGTTTCCGTAGTGACTGGTTACCATGGATACCAAAACAAGCACAGTATTCATACTGATTAAATTCTCTCTCTAATGACACCACAAACATATTTGTAGCATCAAAAAATCCTAACTTATGACTCAAATAGTACCGTGGAATAGGTCGCAAGCATATATATGAAATGCATTAAATTTCAGCTTTTTCCATGATTATCACCTTATCATATGTCATATGACCACAAGTCACATGACTATCATTGTACATTTAACCACCTACTAAGGTTGAGTAAGTCCAAGAATGTGTTTGCCATGTTCATGCCAGTGAAGATGTAATGTTCCTTAAATTCAGCTAAAGGCCACAATATTCAAAAGTCGTTGCTGGGGTGACTGGTCACCATGGTTACCAATACAAATGAAACACAAAATTCTAGCTAATTAAATTTGCTCTCCAACAATGCCATGGACATGTCTGTAGTGTCAATATATCCTGAATTATAACACAAATTGTACTGCGAAAAGGGTCAGCGGTATCATACAAAATTCCTTAAGTTCCCACTTTTTTGTGGTTATCACCTTATATAGGCATGTGATCATTAGTCACATGACCAACTCAATACATTTCACCTCATATCATGTTTCTAGTAAACCTATCAAGCATGTTTGCTAGGTCTATGTTGCTGAAAATTGAGTCTTTCATCAATCCAAAGAAATGGTACTTTAACCAAATATCATTGTTCTGTCGTCTGGTTGCCATGGATACCAAAACAAAACAAATACATATTTCAAGCAGATAAAAATTGCTTTCCAACAACACCATAAGCAAGTCTCTACCATTAATATATCCTGAGTTATAACAACGTCTGTGTGAAAATTTGAATAAAAAATTGAATTTTGTATCTTTAGCCTGGAACCCCCCTCAGAGGGTCATGTGACCAAAAAATTCAAATCACTCAAATAAAGCCACATTTAGTGGAAATACGAAAGTGAAGTTAAATTTCACCTGACTAAAACCAAAGTCATTGAAAATCTTGATAAAGTTAGCAAAGTTATGTATTTTGCAATTATGACTTGGTTGCCATGGTAACCGATTTACAAAAAACTGCACCTAGCGATTTTACTGCATCCCCCCATTCCATAATCTACGGAACCTGGCGATTCCAACGATGTATAGATTGTCCATTCCTCTCTTGGTGCACACGAAACCATCAGTTTTGGTCTTTGGCCCCAGACTAATAGGGAGCCACTTCAGATTTGACCTGGTTGACCCATGGGAGGCATTTTCCAAAATGGCGGCTAATTCTCTCATTTTCCTGCTTTCTGTGAAGTGCCTAAGGTTTGACTATATGAAAACAGCGGTCATTATTTCTTCTAAATATCTAAAAAACACTATCAATTGATTCCTGGGTAGAACCAAGTAATTTTAGGGTGGTCAGGGTCCATTTTGTTATAACTGTTGAAGAAAATGCAGCATTTTCACGGTTTCCCATTTTTATATGGAATCTCAATTAATATTTAAATAGACCACATATTTGAATTCCTTGTAAGAAGAGCTTTCAAATGAATGGTAGCATCACTTGTGTCCGTTAATTCTTTGTTAAAATGAACCTCAGAACCGAAATCTTCAAAAACTGTAAAATTTTCATTTTTTTCATTTCCACTCCAAATTTACGAAACCCAATAATTGGGGTACTCATTTGAAAGCTCTTTTTTAAAGGAATTCAAATATGCAACTTATTTTTATATTCATTCAGAATTGGCGAAACAAGGCAAAACCGCGAAAATACAGTATTTGAGTTGGTAATTCTACCAAAATGGATTCTAGAAAGCCTGAAAACAGTTTAAGCTACTAAAAATGATGCAGTAATGTTCTGAATACCTAGAGAAGGAATAACAAACACTATTTGCATGCATTGCATTCATATTAACTACACAGAAAGCAGCAAAATGGAATAATTGGGGGCCATTTTGGAAAATGGCTGCCAGTGGCCATCTATGCTAAATCTGAGGTGGCTCCCTATCCAATTATTAATAATAATATCTTTATTCACACACATGTAATGTGGTACAGTTTAATTAAATAAAAGTAAACAGGGTAAAAACAAAACAATGATAAAAACAAATAGTATTACAAAAGTATTACTTAAAAACAATTATGACACACATAATGTGTTAATCATGTCTGACACATCATCCATAGAAAGATACTCACATGACATAAAGCCATCACGGATATTAATGAGTTCTTCCAGAACTGCAGCATCATTCATTAAGGATATCAACATTAATACTGTATCTTATAGTATCACCAAAAGTGTGATCAATATAGCTATAATTACGCCCTATCACAAACATTGGGTTACCCAGCGCTACTTTACTAACAACTCTAACAACATCATTGTCACTGACTAGACATTTCATAATAAATTTAACAAATCTTCTACACAATTGGATCCTGAGGGGATCAAAACCTGATTAGGCATAAATTAAGTCACAATGAGTCATTGGATGAACCTTCCATAAACTTCTTAAAGCCTTACGCCAAGCTATGCACAAGCCATTAACTGCATTACTATTCAATAGCCATGACTAGATGTACAATTATTCCAGCTAACACACAGCTTTTGATTTGTATACATGTTGATCAATATATTTGTAGAGATGTTTTTTGAGTGTGTGCCAAGTTTCATGCTTCTATTTATAAATGGGCAGTTTTACAGTATCTGCACTCAAAGAGTCTCATTGGGGGTCAAAATAAAGGTCTGTAAATGAGAATTTCCTTCATGCTATCATCAAATGAAAATATTAAAGATTCGTAAATCAACAAGAACACATATGATTTGTTGGTTTATCACCAAATAGCCAATCCATAAAGTAGGCAAGGTTTATATATTTGAAAAAAAATGTTTATCAGAAAAAATATCCATGGGAACACTAATTTAACCATTTTTTCAATGGAAATCCAGCCACTGTGTTGCACTGAACCGTCAAAACGAATAAAAAACTTAGATTTTGATGAAATATGGCAGAATTTTTTTTTAAGCAATTTTTATGACGAAAGTAAAGAAATTAGACATTCCTTAGTGTGAAAGTTTATGTTTTAGAGTGTTTAGTAAGGATCTAGTCTCAATAGACAAACGATTGCCCAGACGCATAATGCTTAGGTATCCTACTAACCCAAAGTCAAGTTTTGTTGCTGTACAATTTTGAACTCATAGTGTTTCCTCTGTGTCAAAGATAATGTTCTAGAGCGAAAAATCACAAGAAAATTACCCAAAATCACAGGCTCAGAAAAGAAATAAGCTTGAATTGCTCCATAACAAGATATTTGCATAATATCTTGTGAAGTCATTCTGTTATTTGCGAAAAATTGCAGTTATATTGATATATTACATAAAATAATTGCCTTTTTACTCTGAAGTTTGATTTTCTCATAATAGTGCAATTAGATGATCGAAAGACATATATTGTAATTTTCGATATTTATAAATAGCCTTTTTAGGCATCCAGGTTAAATTATTTAGTTCAGCCATGTTCTTCTCCTTTATGAATCCAGTTTTAAAAGACTTGAATGAGAGCGAAACTTCCTATGTACTGGAGAGGACATTTTGTGACATTGTGATTTTTAATTTCCTAGAAAATGTATGTGCTTGGTCTGGATATTTTTCAAACATGCATTTGTCATATTGATGTAGAGGCTCACAATCAAGAAAAGAAAACACAAATAGCTTTTTTTTTCCTTCAGAATCGTGAGTGTTTTTTCCTGGTACTGGAGAGGACACACTTTTTTGACATCATATTCAAGCTTCAATTTCCGAAAACCAAGTATAGATTCTGAAATGAATCTTTTTGATTTACCTTGAGACATGTCTCCAGCTACAAAATTGACAGAAACAGTAGAAACACTCTTTACAAATGATTTCATATTTGTAGACTTTTCTCAAATAACAAAATATTTAGCAAAATTTCTGGTCTGACATCAGAAAGTCCTGCCAGGTGATTGGTCAAGTTGCCCATTGCGCGTCACTTTTTTCAGCTTGCTTCAAGCAAGTGATGTTAGCTGGAAAAATGATGTCATAATTTTGACCAATAGTATACAGCAAAGGCCAACTTGGTATTGTGGCAGTTGTTCACACATGTCGAACCGCAATCCACATGAACTCCTTCACTTCTTCATGAACAGTTGTATTTCACACTCTTGTGTATAACTGTTGATTGTTTTCAGTTGATATCAAATCAGTTTCAAACTGACTCTGAATGGCTTCACATCTATTCACACTAAATTACCGTGCCTTGAGCAAAAGCATTGTCTATGACATCAGTAAGGGACCATTCAGAATTTAGGGTTGAGGGGGAGATGAGAGTTTTACCTGAGTGGGTGCTACATGCTTCAAGGGGGGGAGGCAGTACTAATTTTTACCTTTTGTCCAGAATCAATGTGCCTTACAGGCTAAATAGAATTTATGACTTGAGGGGAATTGGAGTTTTGCCCAATGGAGCAACAATTTTTCACACATGTTTCAAGAGGGGTGCTTATTACTCACAACATGCTTAAGGGGGGGGGGTATGAAATTTTGATAAAAGAAAAGGGGACATACTAAAAATCCACATGGAATGTTTGAGAGGTACAAATAAGCATGAAACCAAAGGGGGTATACATTTTTGATAGAAAATTCCAACAAAACTCCCCAGAATCATAAATTCTGAATGGTCCCTCAGGACAGGATGGTAGCCCAGTGATGTGGTCAACATTCATAAGAAAATTCCAGTGGGAATCAGATCAAGGACCCCGCGATTGGTAGCCCATTGTCCTGCCACCTGAGCTGAGCCCCTCTTCTGAGAACATATAACATTCACAATTACACATGTTTATTTTCTGTATAAAAAGTCATTGCATGGATCACCTGATCCTAATCGTCTGAATGCACAACATTGGACAAGTTTGCAGAATATTTGTACTGAAAATGTGTGAAACACAAACTGAAACTCTCATTTGAAACTGCTAAAGTCAGTCCCTGTCAGGAGATCAATGGCTTAAAATGCCACGGTCACCCCTGTAAAACGCCATGTCACTTTTCAGGAGAGAGTGGTGTCATACCTTCTCTCGACCAATGAAAATTGATGATTGATTTCATATTTGTAGACATTTGAGGTAGAAAAATGATGTATTTTCTACCTCAAATGTCTACAAATATGAAATCATCTGTAATACTGATTCATGACAGCATATACATTAATAAATGGTCTATCGAAGACAAACTTTTTGACACATGCCATTTTCTGCATTTTGGGAGACGGCTCCTTTCGTATATAACTTATTCACATGAAATCTGTTGTATTTTATGCTCAAGACATAGGTCCAGACAAACATCATTAACATGAATCACAACTGCCTGCATTTGCTTTTCTGTGTTGCCATAAAAATATGTGAAACTGCCGTGAGACACAAAAAAGTGCAAAAATTGGTCATATATCGCCTACTGCTTCAAAACTAGGCATCGTAGCAAGGTAAAATTTGGTACACATATACTTCAATGTAGTACAAGACTGCCGCCATGACAAATTTTTGTGTACTTGTCATACTTTTCTCATAGTAATTGCTTAAAGATGAAAAATTGGCCGAGTGCAAATACTGTAAAACTGCCCAAATGCACTATTTTTTACATATCTGCCCCGCTAAGAGCCCCCTTGTTGCCAAAACCTAATATTATGAAAATCCTAGGAAAAATGTTCAAATATATTAATGATCAAGACTAACACAGCTATTGGCCATAGGAAGAACAGAAAAATTAACACAGTTTTTACATACAAGAAAAGCATAAAACCCGCATTTCCCTATTTTTTAAATAAAAAATTATCACATCTTGACAAAATAATTTGGAAGCCTGGAAATTATTTCAAAATATTCATCAAAGTTGGTTTCATATACCTATCTGAAAAGAATGTATACCTTAAGAGGGAAAGATTTTGAATGCTGGCCATCTTTAGAAAAGTAGTGCTTTTCGGGGACCATTTTTAAAAGCATGTATTGCTCAGATCTCCTTTGAATTTCCACAACACCCAGTGTGCAGCTACCTCTAGCTAATGGTCAGGTTCTCCTGCTAAATCCTTCCAACTGATGTAATTCCCATTTGCTCTACAACTCCCACTAACTGGCCATGTCAACAGTTGTTGAAGTTAGATGTCTTTGTTAGTCTATATCCTAAAAGTTGAAATATAGGAAGCACTGCTACATGATTTGTCCTGTTTACCTTATGATATAATCATAGATGAAAGGAGATGACTGAATTTAAAAAAAACTTGTTTTTGGTTTAAATTTATTTTGATTTTATTATTGAAGAAATATATCTGTTTTCATCTCTGTTTTGTTGGTGGCTGAGTCAAACAATCGTGATTTTCTTGCTAAACAAATTAGTTTTTTATTACATGAAATTGTGAACATGTATTGATCATCAAATCATCATCAATATGCAATGCGACTTTTTTATCATTTCTAAAATAACAGTTAAATTTGCATTATCATATTAGGGACAGCTGGACAGAACGGCAGACAAACAGACAGACTATTAATTCATTCACAATAAAATGCCATCCATCACAGGATGTTAATTAATAAATAGACCACTCTGAGGCAAATGAGCTGCTAAAGAGAGGCCCCTCTGATATAATCAAATGAAATTCTTGTGCATGGCTAGGGAGTCTTGAGGGGGTATGCAGGCAATTTTCTGGTGGGACAAAAACTATACAATTTATGTAATCTAATATCATTCAAAATGTTCATATAGAGTCAGGGATGGTAAATCCGTCCAGGAGGGTAATTCCGTCCACCCCTAATATAGGCGTGAAATTAAATTTATTACAGTTGTGTGAGTTTCAAATACAAGATAAACTCGTTTTTCAACTAATTTTGCCGTATTTATCATGCTAACAGCCTCTTAATGATCCTTCAGGTCCATTTAATTACAGAGGTAAAATACAATGAAATCCTGAGACGTCATCATGTGCAGTCATTTTGCGAATTTCTTGCAGGCATGCATCTTGTTGCCTATTTCAATCAACAAAAAACGTTTTGAACATAAAAAAAGGTTTTGAATGAGAAGTAGGATTTTATTTTTCTTGAGGGATTTTTTCAATAGCTTAATTGCAACACCTGGGCAGGTGATACAATGGAAATAAAAGTGGACGGAATTACCCTCATTATTTTTAAATCTGGCTTGACTGGGTGATTGTAAATCCGTCCACCCATTTCAAATGGGATTTAAAACCTAAAATGACATAGCACTGACGAAAGAAATTAGTTTGAGCAATTAGACCACTTGATTGGGTTAAAATTGTTCTTCAATCGTAATTGAGGCAGTCAACTGAAATTGCTGATAGCTAACTTTGCCTTTTTAATTAATTGTTTTATTTTAAGTGCAATAAGTACCCTCACTATTCTAAAATCGACAAAAAATGCCTTGTGAATATTGTCAGATTGCAAAACTTGAAAAAATCACAAGATATGACAGGAATGTGCTCTATAATTCCCTGTGGTCAGATTTACCGTCCTTGCTGGATGGATTTACCAGCAATCTGGACAGATTTAGGTACCCTAACCTTCAAATTTTGTTGCCATGGTTTCAGTAAAACTTTTTTTTTTTTGGCTGTTGATGAAAGTACGGAATATGCCCCTTCCAATGGACTAATTTTTATTTTTGTAACTATTCCAATATTCCTGGAAAGACAGTTTTAGCTAAAAGTGGACGAATTTACCCTCCTTGACTCATTATTTGGGGAAGGGGGTATGCCTCCACACTCCACCTCTCTCCCATCCCAACTGCTGCTGCAGGATTTAGAACCCAGATCCAAGAGGTTAGCTTGCCCAGTACCTTGCATGCCCAACATTTGAAATAAAGGTATCTTTGCCTTTTTCACATAAAAAGCAGATTTCCCAAAGCAGAACCTATAATGTGAAATCATTAGCAGTATATAATACAGCAACATGACAAATTTTCATGTTGACACAATGCACTGATTTGTTATTCATTTATGTAAGAAAACCCTGAACTGGCATAAAGGTAAATATACATTTTACAGGCTGTGTGCAGAGATATTGTTGACATGTAACAAAAGCAGGCAATTTATGATATTATGTAAGATGAGAATGCTGTTCATACCGACAAAGCCATGACTACACATAGGAACATCCTTCAATGCTGAAAACTAATTATCTTGTGACCACATAATTAGCATTGCATAACTATTTGTAGCATGTTCAGGATTATATCCAGAATAACACCAGTTAGGAATAAATCTAGAGTATATGCGGTGATTGACTCTTCAATGCAACTGATGATGCAGCTCTGTAAAAGTTACATCACGGGACTATGAAACTATGCCCTGTCCCTTCTTTCTTTATTGTGTTTATCAGTGTTGAAGTTATCATATGACATGTTGTTGACAGCACAAAAAAATATAAGCCTACTTTGCAAGAGTGAAACTTTTCATCGCAACATCAAGAAAGTCATGCACAGTACTCAATTCCCTCCTGATGCCCTGATATAAGTCTTCTGACTCCCTAAAAATGTGTCATATTTGTCCTTGGTTAGTGCAGGATCTTGGGACAGAAGCATGACTTTGTCAAAATCAATGCAGTTACACATATTTCTTCAAATGTACCAGGAGTATTGTTTGCCCCTCGCATATGCGCTTAAAATATTATTAATTTATTATATTATAAGAAGTCAAGAACACATACTTCAGTGTTTTTATATAGAAGCCGCAGAAACTTGATACTTTATCGTGAGATCTGAAGGTCATCTTGTCCTAGCGAATAAGTATTTATTATATTGAATTTTTGAAATGAGAGAGGAAAATATGCTACAGTGTTACAATTATTGTGCTGAAATGGTATGACCCCCACTTAAACATACTGTTAAATTTTTCTTGGACACCAATCCATTACTGTAAGTTGAAAACAAATTCCATACTCACTTGACCTTTTTTTTATTACTGTTACAAGACATTGATTTTTTATGATACTCAGGTTGAAATAGATATTGCCACACTGTGTTGCATGATTTGAATTAGCCAAAAATAAAAGGGAAAATTGTAGTCAGCATCAGATATAGCTTCCTCCCTATATTACTTACTATAATGCATTCATGTTTTCCAAAATCTTCTTTTCATATAGTCTCTTTATTATTCACTCCTATGAATATCGGATGCAGCAACGACATTACTAAGGGCATAACAACATATAAACATACACAAAAATAATTTGCCAAACTGCTACCTTTTATATCTTTTATGATAATATCTCTCCCAATTTCCATAACGATGTGCTCCTCTCCTTATATATCGATAGATATAATTCACACCTGATTTTTGTTATTCATTGACATACAATATACATAAAGGAAAATGTCTGCTTAATTGTGCTTAATGTAAAACTCTGTGCAATACATAATATCAGTTGCTAATATGATATAAAATACTAGGAAAATGTGTGTAAAATTGACAATGTTACATTAGGGACAATAAATAATAATTTCATGATAATCAGTATTACCTTCTTGTTTATTCAGTCTATCATACTGTCAGTGTAAGGGCTTGGAACAGTTGCTGCTTGAATATTGAAGATGTCAATCAATGCTCCACGATACAAATCACCCTGTTTCTCCCAAATCTTAATTTTGGTTGTAAACTGGTTTTCAGTCAAAGACCCATGCAGAATTCAGTACTTAATGCATCACAATTATTTTGCTTTTTTTAGAGTTTCATCTTGCATTTCTTATAATATATTATATTCCCCTATTTCCAGTTATATAAAAATATAATTTGATAGGGGACAACTGGAAATAGGGTTTTCAATAGAAATTTATTATTTTCACATATATTATGCTTAACATAATTATTTCTTAAGAGTGCATGACAAATGCATCCATGGATGAATTTTTTTTTCAAATTAAACTATACAATGTATAGAAATCCATCCACTGGGTAGAAATTTTTTTCTCAAAACCAGACCAGTTATATAATTCTAATTCCTTTTAACCAGGCTGTCTGACAATGACCGTCCTTCTTTTCTCCTTGACGACAAACATGTCTGTTTCTTGACATGACCCGTGCTCTTCTCTCCACTTATAAAACTCATGTTTAGTGTCACTTGTCAAACTATCCCTCAGGTTGTGTGTAAAAGACACAAATAACAAATAATAACCCTTCATTACTTCAGCACAGTAGGTCGATGTCTAAATTACAATGAGTGGAAGTAATTATTAATAGGATTTTTACTTGATTTGGAGAGATCTATGGTGATGTCGCACTTTTGAAATAAATTTGAATGCAGACCATAAGTATATGTATTTGATCTGTATTCGACCACAAGAAAAAAGATTTTACATTCTATTTGTCAAATGTCATTTCAAAAATGAACTCTCGTGATTGAAGGTATGACAATAAATGAAAAAACACTTGGTAGGCAATACAAAATTAGGTTTTTATTGCATGAAGATTGCTGCAATTGAAATTTAATTGCTCTTTATTGTCTCATTGAGTCTGCCTTTTTGGAGATACTCATGATCGTGTCTGGGCTTCAAAAGAGGAAGTCATCTGAAACTAACAAAACAGATTGCCTGTCAAGTCAGACACCTGATTGTGTTTGGTTTTCAAGAGAATGATTCTTATTAGTCATCATAGGTAAGTTTACAAGACTGTCACAAGAGCAAAATATCAAAAATTGAGAATTAACTCCCAGAATATAGTTTTCAACTCTCAAGAGTGAAAGTTTTACTCCCAGAGTAAAACCTGATGCTCCCAGATCGTTGCCATACTCTCGGAAAATTGTGAACAGTTTAACATTTTCTGAGAGTATAGAATTGATCGGGAGTGAATGCTCTTGGAGCATCAACTTTTGCTCTGGGAACATCAAGGGCAGATTTCACCAAGATAGTTTTAACAGTTAGTCCAGGTCTTAACAGCCTTATACCTGGTTTAGTGAAGTCCCTTTCACCAACTGAGTTTTAGTCTATAGACTAGTCAAGGTTCAGTGGTTGAAAATTTATTGTTAGACAACTTACAGATTAGTGATGTGACTGATGTCAAACTGTTAAAGTGGTGTCCCTTTGGGGCTGACCAGA
Organism: Platynereis dumerilii; assembly: GCA_026936325.1. NCBI lineage: Eukaryota > Metazoa > Annelida > Polychaeta > Phyllodocida > Nereididae > Platynereis > Platynereis dumerilii. The sequence goes on from JAPTHN010000179.1 coordinate 406,148, forward strand.
TAATACATGAGGGAAGGGGGGGGGGGCTGGACTTTTGATGAAAAAAAGGTTCAGCATTTGACACTGGAAAATAAAAGTTTGTTCAGCACATAAAAAAAGAAGAAGTTTGTTTTCAGACATGTATGTTATGCAAATGAGGCCAGTTTCACCATTTCACACACTTTGGTAAATCATAGAGCAAAGATTCTTATAGATATCAAAATGAACTGGCCATAAAAAAAAGTAACATGAAGCTAAAAATTCAGGCCAGCAATCAAATAAATATTACTGAAATTTATGCCGTCTAGATGATGCAATTCAAAATATGTCGCTACAGCAGGTCAGAGACCTCAACACCAAGATGTCACCAAAATGTGACTTCTCGTCACATTTTGCTCATTTGTGGGAAATCTAGATTACCAGCTTTTAACTCATTTTGGTTCGGGTAGGTTGATAATGTTGACTGTGATGAACACCTTGAATGTCATCTTAAATATAGACAAGAAAGTAAATATATGAAAGTTGATGTTTGTGCGAGAGACTGTGATACCTTGAGAATACAGTCATAGTATAGGTTGTTGTTTTGTTTGGTTGCTTGACAACAAAGATAGGTTGGTTAATGGAGAAGGGGGAAGTTTTGAATTTTTTTTTTTTTTTACCAAGACCGGTTGGGCAATTATCTATTATAAAAATTTACAAGCCCCTCCCTCTTTTGTGTAGCCATATCTTTGCATTTGTTTGGCAAATTGAGACATCATGTTTGTAACAGCTAATCTGTTATCATAATATGTGGATGCTTTCACTTAAGTGAAATTCCTTGATCCTGCTCCGCTTGAGTGATTGGCTTAGCTCAGACCTGGCTCAACTCTTAATACCATGTTGGTGAAAACGGGCCCTAGTGTTACTCTGGGAGCAAGGCTTTCACTGTGAGAGTAAACATAGGCTGCGCGGCAGCATACCCTCGGCTATTCAGCAGGCCATACTAATGCCCAGTTCTCACGGCACGTTACGGAGAACTTTTTTACCACTGAGGGGTAGCTTGAGTAGAATTCTAGGAAAAAAATGACCATCCCGGCGACATACAATGTTTATAAAACCATTATATAATTAATTAAAAGCATATCATGGCGGGATAAGATAGTAAATCGGCGGGATACCATCATATCCCTGCGGAAAAGATCTAAATGCCTGAGGGCAAGATCTAAATGCCTGTGGGATGTCAAAGATCGTCGGCGGGATGTCAAAAGATTGTCGGCGGGATGTCAAAAACTGCCGGCGAGGCTGCAAATGTCCCCCCAGAGGCAGGAGAGGTCCCCGCAGGGGCAGGAGAGGTCCCCTCAGGGGCAGGGGATGTCCTAATATCCTGCCGGAGATGTTTTTGAGACGTTCTCACTGAAAAAATCCCCGCCGGACATCCAAAAATCAAGAAAATTTTGGGCTCTATTCCGCCTTCATGAAAAAAAAGTTTGAACCTGTTGAATCTTTTTTGACATCCATGGCGCAGTATTTCCATTTCTAGGAACCCTTGAGGGGAACAAAAACTACCCCTGGGGGGATGTGAAAAGTTAACGGCGGTCGGCGGATCACCCAAATTCATCCAAATTACCAGGAAATACCATCACGCCGACGTCTAAAGTGCTCCGTAGATTCAGATTCAGATTCAGATATTTTTTATTTCTCTCAAAAGCAAACACAATAATACAATGTTTCAACATTTACAAAAATGGCAATTGCTTCAAGATGGGTGACCCTTTTAAAACATCTATGATGTTGCTATCAAAGGGCCACCCTCCCCCATCCCAAAAAAAAAAAAAAAAAAAAGAGAGAGAGAGAGAAAACAAAAAAAAATATATATATAATAATAGCAACACTGAATGGTACTTTTTCTTAAAAACTGCATGCAGTCAGAGAGGATGGAGGTCACAGTGATAGCTGTTCTTGTCTTTATATTATAATTGTGAACAGTAAATAATTAAATAAGAATTTGATTAAAAATATTTCTCTCTTGAGGAACTGAATTGGTTAAGGAATGACAAAAAAAAATAAAAAATCAATCCACACGGTTACAAATATAACAATTTTGAACATAACATATTGAATTATATGACTGGATGAAATTCTGCTTAACATAATTTTTAAATCCATCTAAACTGTGAGTAAAAATTTTGGACTTAAAATTCGGGTTCATTTCATTATAAATTTTCGGAAATTTGTATGAGATACTATTTCGTGCAAATTCATGGCTCACAGCAGGCAGACGATAAATATGTCCAAGACGTTCATTTATATTAAACACATGAGTGTTTCTCTGGAGCATTTCTGACAAAAAATATTCTGGTAAGGTATTATTCGCTAACTTAAAACAAAACTTCAAGTCATGGAGTGCACACAGGTCTTGTAACTTGAGAATTTTTAATTGTTTAAATAGTGGGCTAGTATGAGCATTATATTTACTTTTCGTAATTATTCTGATAGCTTCTTTTTGTAACTTGAATATTTTATTACAGTTCACCCCCCAGATCATGATTCCATAATTGAGATGAGGTGCTATTAATGCATTGTAAATATTCAGCAGTGCGCTAGAAGGTAGAACATTTTTCATTTTATTCATTACCCCAATAGTCCGTGATATTTTCTTTCTCACATTATTAATATGGGAATCCCATTTAAGATTTTGATGGAGATAAATACCAAGAAAATCAAAACTTTGAGCAAATTCAACTTCAGTGCCATCTATTGTCAATTTCGGAAAATTCACAATTCTTCTCGTTGTGTGGAACATCATAGCCTTAGTTTTTTGCACATTTAAAGAAAGCCTATTGAGTTTCATCCAATTTGATATAACAGCCAGTTCATCATTCAGATTCATACAATCATTTTGGTTCCAGTGAACATTCAAGGTAGCACATAAAGTTGTGTCATCCGCGTACAGAATTGGGTGGAAATACTTTGTAACTATTGTAATATCATTGACATATATTAAAAAGAGTAGAGGGCCCATTATGGAACCTTGAGGAACCCCACATTTAATTTCTGAGGTGTCAGATAGAATATCATCATACACTGCGTTCCCAATTATTATGCAACTATGCATTTTCATAATACATCTGAAAGGAATAGCACTATTCGGATATCCTTCTCACACAATGACATGCGTGTTATGAGGCAAATATCCTGTATCTTTCTTCTAATTATGTTGGTTCAGTGAGGAGTTATGCTATATAATCAGGTTTTGGGGTGTTCCTAATTTTTATGCAAATTGTTGGAAAAGCGCGCAATGCCACCCAAAATCCGAAATTTTATCATGAAATGCCTCTAACATATACCTCATAATGATAAATGAAAAACATAACCGTCATTTCGGATGAGGGTGCCTCCATGATCAAGAAATACACATAATACAACTGCATTGAAAAACCATTGAAATTTCTTTTTCCTTGAAATAAAAGCCTCCCATGTTCTTAAAATAAGTCAAATCATCGAAAATTTAGCTGACATATATCTTTATGACACTAGGATATTCTTCTGCGACAAACTACAAAATCCGAGATCTGTTCAACGTGTGATATCAAGTCAAAATCTCACACCTCTTCTTCCCATTGGAATAGCATTGGCAATCGGATGAGTTCAATTCATCTCAAGATACTTTTTAAGCGAGGCGATGTAATTTTATTTTAATTGGTTTAGGGGAGAGTTCTAAACCTAAGGAAAGTGGACAATGAGTTTGGTAATTATTTTATAATTTGCGTGGCCAACACTGGCTTTTTATTGCGATAAAACTGTAATTTCAATGCTATTTCAATGCAGGAGTATAACATGGATTTCTCGGATATGAATGGATCCATATTTGGAATGATGGTTCTAAGTTTCCTTTAGTGTTGTGGGGTATATGTTCATAACATTTTCAGATCATTCTGGTTGATTTTGGGTGACCATGGATGCTTTCCAAGAAATTGCATAATAATTGGGAACACCTAAAAACATGATTACATGGCATAACTCCAAACTGAGCCAATGGAATTGGACAAAACTGACAGGATATTGGCTTCATGACATATTAATCATTTTGAGTAAAGGATATCCAAATGGCATCATTCCTTTTGGAGATATAGCGAAAAAACGTAGTTGCATAATAATTGGGAACGCAGTGTATTGTACCTGCTGTATTCTATCACTGAGATAGTTCTTCATTAGTTTTAATGAGGTGTCTGCAAATCCATAATATTTCAATTTTGATAATAATATCTCATGATCCAGTGTGTCAAAAGCCTTTGAGAGGTCAAGGTACATATTGTAACGTGCCGTATGACTCATACTGAAGCATGTGAAATACATTGACTTACTGCCGGTGAGGGTTGGCTGCACGATGCGCAGAGCCCCCACCTCCCCCCAACAAAAAAAAGGAAAACTGTTAAAACATGGGCAAAGATCTGAAAATTTAGCACAGGAGAATATGCACTTGGAAGTGGTAGGCTGTATAACTACCATCTTGCAAGGGAAATATGGTAACTAAATGAAATCTGTATAATGAAATTCAGGCAAGTGGTCCTATCGGACAGTAACACCAGAGTTATATTACAGATATATACTTATTTACTTTTTTTGGCTGATGGAAAATGTTGTTTGATGAATGAAACGTCCATTTCTCTTATTTTATATGATTTTTTAAAAATTGTATTTAACTTTGACAAATTCCTCTTCCCAAGCATTAAAGAGATTCAAGGTACAAATGTACTGAAAAGAGATGTTGCAATGAAATAAAATGGTCACCTCATTGCTATATCCTCCTCTTGTCCTAATGAGCCTACCAAGTGATTAAATACAGGAGGTAAAGTCCTAATCATCCATCTATCCATGATTCTCTGGATGTATTAATAAAACAATATAAATGATCAATCAATCAATCAATCATCTATCTATCTATCTATCTATCTATCTATCTATCTAGCTAGCTAGCTAGCCTATCTATCTGTCAATCTATCTGTCCATCTATCTGTCTAGCTGTCTATCTATCTATATATCTATCAACCTAAAAACGAATCAATAGTGCAATAGGAAAATCTATTTTCAGGGATACATTCACGATGGATCTATCACAAACAATCAATCAATCTACCAATCAAACAATCTTCAATCATCTAAACAACTCATCTATCATTCTATCAATCTGTCAATCTATCAATCTATCAATCCGTCTATCTATCTATCTATCTATCTATCTATCTATCTATCTATCTATCTATCTATCTATCTATCTATCTATCTATCCATATATCCATCTATCCATCTGTCTATCCTACCTTTTCTTATCATAAATTATGAATACAGTAAAAGGCCAGCATAAAAACAGAAATAATAGGTAGGTGTCTAACTATCCAATCTATTTTAAATATTAAATCTATTTTAAATATTAAACTAAAAACAATGTATGGCCTACAGATACTTTTTGAGACTAACAGATTTGCTGGTTAACACCAAAAATGTTAAATGCTGTTCAAGCTTGGTGGTACAACAATAGCTGAAAACACCATAAAAAGCTTGCATGGGATATAAAAAGTCATATCTCAGCTTCTACTTGGCCTATATTTCTGATAGAAATTGGAAATTTCATTATTTGTTTTAGATTAAAAAAACTAAGGTTATCAATGTTTGAACACACTTCCAAGAAAAACAGGGAATTTTGTTTGAAAGATGAGGGTACTACATTGTATGCATCTGCTTCTATACCCTCCCCTTTGTTCTTGGGTTTGGTCATTAGAGAGGATCAGTGACATCATGTTACATAATGCCCATTCAACAAAAGCTGCACCCCCTTCCATCTTGACACTTGTTCTGTTCAAGGTGCTAAAATATGCTTGTGTTGAGTTTTGTAATGAATTAATACAAAAATTTATCCAATAATATCTTTGTATAAATATAAAACTAAATATTTAAATTCATAGAAAATGGGTTTTGTTACATATCAAGTAAATTTCTATATAACCCTGTATTTAGTGGCATAATGTCTGCAATCATGAAATGATCACATTTAGTTTTTATGCAAAACTCTAAATAAAAGCAAGCTGACATTACTTTAATTTCTTGTTTTTAATTATCAATTTGTCTGTAAAACCATATACTGTACACTGTAAGAGCTAAATAAAATATGTGTCATTGTCATTGTCATTGTCACTGAGGTTAGATTTGAGCAAAAGGGTAACATGTGAGTCTTTGAGATTTTTGTCAAAAGTCTTAAATGGTAAGGCCCCTGAGCAAGCACTATGAGCATAAATCATATTTGTCTATATATAATTTATAATATTAAAACACATAAATTCTGAGGAAGAATGTGACAAAATGTTACACTTGGGACACGTTGTAGGGTAAGATTCTTTGAGTCTGACCCTTAGGGAGGGTAACCTTGAGTCGGACACTTTTATTGGAGCTGTTGGGTAACTGAGAGTATCTACACCAGTGTATTTGGTACCAATGCGTAGCCCAAGATCTCTTTCATCCATTCAAAAAGTATCAGCCTGATATGAATATTTTTAGTTTGATTTCCAAGACCATAAAGATGGGTTAAAAACCCGTTTTTCTCCCAAATTTTGTCATAAAATTGTGTATTTTAGTGAATTTTAGCCATATTTGAAGAATCCTTTGCTGGCCTATAGTATTGATCTGACATCAATGTATGTGTTATTCAGTTAGAAGGAAACTTTGCCCGTTTTTTAATCAAACATGAGCTTTTTCAATTGAAGGGAAGGCTCTAAAGCACCTGTACCTTTGAGTCTTGTTTTTACAACACAGCTGTCCGACTCAAAGATACCCTATGTCATTTTTTATTCCAGATATTTAACCACAAATTCAGTTCTTGTGTTGTGCCAATTGTCAAGTTTTTGTTAGATGTAGTAAAAACGCTTAATTTGAGGCCCTGGTTGACAATCAATAACCCATGGGCCAAACAAGATATCACTTTTTTAAATTACACAGAATCCAAGTGTCCGACTCAAAGTACATTACCCTATGCACTTTGAGTAACTAAGATCCAAAATTGACTGAAATGTGACAATTCAATGGTCAACAGTATTTGGCATATTTTTAGCAATTTCTGTCTTTATATTCAAATATCTGATGGTTTAATAGATGTATGCACGAAAATCATGTATTTCATTGATGTTTATCCATTTTGTTCATATTCAAGAACATAGCATGATTTTATTAGACACAAAATGGTCAGGAAGTGGGTATTTTCACATTTTTGTGAAATTTTAAACTTGAATATATGAAAAGACAGAAATTGCTAAAAATAGGTAAAAACTGTAGACCTTTGAATTGTAACATTTCAGTCAAATTTGAGTCTTGGTCTCTCAAAAGTGCCAAACAACATGTCCAAAGTTTTTTATCACATTCTTCTTCAGAATTGATGTGGTTAAATATAATAAATTAACATTATTTCATATCTGCATAATTCAGAGAACCTTAATGAAAAGGATTACCGCGAAGAAACTTATGTGGATGATGTTTACTCATAACTGTTTAAAATGGCATTGGTTTGACATTGATAACTGATGTCATATTTTTGTCTTTGAGCTTTGAAAGTCTGTGAAATTGTGATTTGTCCAACTTTGACGTCCTTTATCTCTGGAACTAATCATTGCATATGACCAGTACCTGGTCTTGCTACTATAGCAGATTATAAATCCGAGATTAGAAGCCTGTAGAGAATAGGTTTTTGAGTTGTAGCTTTTTGAAAAAGCTGCATCAAGCATTTGCGCCAAATGGAAAGGCATTTTGAAATGCCTGTAGAAATAATCCAATATGAAAGATTGCCCTTAATACTGGTCCAAGCCACTGTGTGGAACCCAGATATCAGGTTTAGAAACAACCAAGGTGGTATCTTTCACGAAATCCAAAATATTAACATTTGAAAAGTGACTTTCATATGGACAAAAATGCCTCAAAATCGTTTTTATAACTTTTCCAGACAAACCTGAGATCAGTAGAAGATGAGATAGGCCTATGAATTTTTATTGCCCATGCAGGCTTATGGACCATGTACCATGTGCAACCATACATATTTATATTATTTACATGTATAATTTAAAATGTAATATCTTGAAAACCATTGATTTTCAGTGATGTTTCACATTTTGACCCCCCCCCCCTCCTTGGCTGTCATACACATCTGAGTTGTGAAGTAGGCTAATGCACCCTCCATTCTTTAGAGAGACTTTACCCAGATTACATCATCTTATATAAGGTGATTGAGGTACAGCAGACAATGGCCAATTCATGCCTATAGGGGAGAGGGTTGAGCAGCTGGGAAGGGGGAGGCTAAAAGGTCCCTTTAAGAGGAAGAATTGGTGCTCATACAAAATGTTGTAATTCTCCAAAATTATCATAACATGTATACAACACAATGATTTATCAGACCACATTTCATTTCACATTTCTCCCAAATCCTGCAATAAACAGCATTTTCAAAAGGAGTCATACATATAATAATTACTATAGGCCTATACATGACATTGTATAATTATGCATTTTTGACAAATTCCAGGTCCGTTTTGGACATCCCATTTTAGGCCTGAGGCTTCTTCATTTTTCCTCCCAGGTGCCTCAGACTTTTGAGGTGAACTGAAAAATGGCCATTCTAATGCATGTGCTTATTCAATTTCGTGTAATCCCTTTGTCTCAGCCATAATTAATTACTGAAATCACAATTTTGTACGGCCGTTTCGCTTTTACCTCATTTTGGACCTCCTATTAAACGTCTGAGGCTTCTTCATTTTTCCCCTCAGGTACCTGAGACTTCCCAGGTGAACTAAAAAACGGCCATTCTAATGCATGAGCCTATTTCCATGGATTTTTTTCCTTCCGGCAAACCGTAATGTACAATTGAAATCGCGATTTCATATAGCTGCTTCTGCTCAACTTTTCTTTCCCCAACTTTTTTTCAATAGAAAAAATTGCAAAAACTGATGCAATGGCTGTGAATATTAGTCCATAGTGTATCTAACGACAATAAGCTTTAAAGTAAAATAATCTACCCATTACCATTTTGGCTTTTCGCGCAGAAATGTTGGAAAATAGGGATTTTTTCTAATTTTTTGGTTTTTATAAAAATTCATAGGACCAACATTCCAACTGAGTCAAGCTGTTTAAAGAGGCATTAGTTAGACACCTAATTGAAAAATTTCATAGATTTAACTCCAAAATTGACTGAATCATACAGGTTTGAAATAATAGTATTTTTTCATATTTTTGGTAAATTGTCATCCGTTCAACTTTCGAAGAGCATTTAGACCCACAAAAATACATCTTGGGCACTTAATGCATACGATGTATGCAAATTTCAGTGTTAAAAGTCCAGCAGTTCTTTAGTTAGGTCCCAGAAACAAAAAAATACAATTTTTCACATTTTTCAATGATTGTGACAAAAGTATTTTTATCATGGGGATTAGACCTATAAAAGGCTCAACTGGGATAAAAGATACTATATTTACCCAAAAATGATACATGTACATGCCATAGTTTTGGCTTTACACCCAATACACAAAAAAAATATTTTTTCACATTTTTCAATAACTGTGAGAAAAGTATTAATCTCATGTGGATTAAACCCCTAAAAGACACAACTAGGATAAAAGATACAATAATGTCCAAAAAATAAAAAGTATACATCCCATATTTTTGGCGTTACTCCCAATACACAAGTGGGACGCCCGTTATCCGTACGCCCGCCCGCCCGTCCGCCCGCCCGCCCGCCCGCCCGCCGGACGGACAAATTTTCCCAAAGTAACTACAATACCCGTCGGCAATGTATACATTGCCGAGGGTAAAAACTGTGCTCTTGGAGTGAATTCACGATTTCTGATAGTTTCCTCTTGCCAACATACTCTTGCCAAAGTCTTGTCTGTGTGAATGGGGCTGAAGGATATATAGAGTTACGGAGTAACTTCTGCTTCAAATTTTATTACTCTGTGAGAAGATTATTTGTTTTGCTAATTACTGTGCTGATGTCATATCAAAATGTACCCAGAGAACTCACTTCCATCTAGTGACTTAAATTTTTTTCACAATTTGCCAATGATAATGTGACCACGTGTTCTGAAATCTGAAAGATATTGTCTTTACCTTTTATTTAGTAATTACAGCAAATGCAGATAATATCTTAACCAAGTCATGCTTTAACATCACGATAACGATATACAATAATATGTACTTTATTCAGTCCAAAAAAATCACCTTATAAAAAAGACCTTATCACATTTGTTGAGAATGGACATGTCCTGGACCAATCAGATGCACGTAAGTTGCTGAGTATGGTAATTAGAAAACAGAAGAGGCTGGTCTTGGAGACTCTATGATTGCCCAGTTGTTTCCCCTAAGCCAGTGTGTTCTTTTGTTCATAGATAACTCCTCCCGTGGGAATGTCTCAAAAGTGACTGATTACTGGCCATCCAATCAAAATGTGTTGTTTTCAAATTTTCCCATGGATTATGAAAATTTGTTATTCTTTACAGTCTTGCCCGAGTCTATTTCCCTGAGTGAAAAAAATGGGAACTTCTCAAAATAATGTTGTTTCCAAACATATTTTTTATGGTTTGTATTTTGTAACCCCTGCTTTTCAACTTATCACTCCCCCCTCCATTTGTGCTCATGCTATACACTTCATATTGACTCAGTGTCCTTCGTCTTGCCTCAGTCTTGTCACAAAATCCGTATTTGTAGAACTGTTTGTACAAGCCTATAGTCTTTATGATGAGTAGGGCACTATATGACAGGTGGATGTGACAGTCTACATAGTAGTACATAGTGAGTGCGTCTTTTGAAGTCTGTAAAGTTAACACAATCATCTACTCTGACATGGATGCTTATATCAACTATCTAATGCAATTGGTAATTTATAATGCAATTGGAAATGTACTATATCCTTGCCCTCGGAAATGTTGTGAAAGAAGTTATGGTTACTTCGCCCTTAGTGGGCCTGTAGGCACTGCCTGCTTAACCACAAGGTCCTAAGCAGAAAGAATATTACAAAATGACAGACAAAGAAACTATCTAGAAACAATCTGTACAACATAATCTATTTACGCAATCAGTCAATGTCCTTCTGTCAAAAATCTCTTATCTTGTGAATAAAATGAATAGGTTTACTGAATGATCGAGATCTGACAAAGCTGAAGGAAGATCAATCATCACAAATCTAAACAAGAATGTCAGGAGCTGTCTCCTAAGTCAATTTTACATTTTCTGATAATGTGATCTTACTAAGTGTCACTGCATGCACAACATTCTCAATCTAATTTTCATTTTGTCACAGTTCATACAGAATGGCTTAGCCTTGGTGTAGTTATGAAATAGAGCATCGAAATAGAAGTTCCTACATAGTAACAAAGTTTTCACATATTGAAACAGACAACTGTAGTTATTGCAACTATCTGGAGAATGGAGATTGCATATATATTTACACAATTGAAATAATGCATGGATTTTTTTACACCACTGACTAACTTTCAAACTAACTATAAAGATGTCAAATGAATCAATTGGCAATTATTTTGTAAAATCAATAAACTTTACTTACTATGAACACATCAGGAGCATTTCGAATACAATGTGCTTGTTTCTCAAAATTCGGATGTTCCATAATAGTTAAATTTTGGCAGTCTCTGGTTAAACTGTGGCAGTTAAACAAATGTATCTTTACTGTATAATTATGAGATTCAATGCCAAAGTCTCGTCAGGACGAATGGAAGGAGACCTGACAAGAGAGAAGAGTTTGTGCAATATAAGCATTTTTAATTTAGGTCTATAAAATTTACAAAAACACAGTTACAAAAACTTCAAAAGAATCCTATAAAACGTTCCAAAAAAAGTATTCTTGTAGAAAATCCTACGAAAACTTTGTAGAATTACTTTTCTCCCCTGTTAATCATGTAATATGTATGTGCGATAATGCCGATAAGCAGAGTCGGAGTCATAATTCAGGAGACCCAAGGAGTGAGATTCTGAGTCAAGAGTCGTTTTTAAAAAAGGAGTCAGAGTCGGTTCACCGAACACCTAACCCAAAAGCCCTGACTAAATCGAGCACAAAGTTAATAAAATACTGATTAAATTTGTTAGCTGTAGTTGTTTAAACTAACACCATTGTACCATACAAATAGCATGCCATTTTTCCTTTCAAAAAGTAATAAGTCCCTTAATATTTTGCTTTAAGAATCTTTCAGAAGCATTGATTGGGGCAATCAATCATAGAAAGACAAAATGCCGTTTGGAAGATTTATGGCATGTTCTAGGGAAATCAACAATGGAATCTGTCTTTGAAAATGGAGTTCAATAGAGCAGGAGGTCAATAGTAAAGTCAGAGTGGATTGAAATTTGACAAGGCCTGTACGAGCAGTGTTGCTTCACATGTAATTGACATCACATCAATCAAAAGTTGATCAAAAGTTTCAAGTTTGTAATGCAACAATTAAAACTGAAGCTGATATAGATTCATTGAGTGGATTTGATGAGTGAGGTGAGCCAAGGGTGCCGGAACAGGGGGGGGCAGGGGGGGCAAGGTTCAAAGAAAAAAAAATGTCAGGCCTTCATTTACAGTGAATTTAACTAAAAAAAAAAAGAAGTATATTCAAAATTATTATTTCTGCTACATCAAATTTTTGTGGCGTGAATTAGATTTGCCCTTTCTCGACCGACCGCCCCTGCCACCCTCATTTCGTTCCCGCACCCTTGAGTTGAGCCCATATATTACGAGATGCAAAAATCAATCATGAGACAACCAATGAAAGAGGAAGCAATTTTGAGTATTTTTAATTCAAAAATTGTAAACTTCTTCATGTACTTCCGAAATTCAAGTAATGATCTATTTGAATGTTACCCCAAGATTGGTAAAACTTCTCAATGTATGCTTCCTGTCAGACTGTTATTTAACATGTTGAAACAACAAAAAACGGCCATTGTCGCCAATTTTTTAATAACATTTATTGTGATGGTATGAGTGATTAGTTACAATGACTGTGACAAAGAACTATGTAGAAAGATATCTACCAAGAGATCCACTATGAGATCCAAAAGATCTAAACTGGTCCTACCACAGTCCTGGGATATTGTGATTCTCTGTTATATTTTCTTATTATTCTAGCATAACTTATTCCATATCTTTTTTAACCCAAAGCAATTTTGTAAGTGTTAGGTAAACTTGCAATATGATGTAAAAGAAGTCAAATCATCAATGTCCATCTTTTGGATCCAGCTAAAAGGATAATCCGTCTTTATGTTGTCAATACTAAAAGCCTTTAAACAAAGGAATTTTCTAGCAAACAATTCTTAGTCCAGTAATAGAATGAGACTGTGAGATGCTTTCCGATAGACCCATCAGCTCACCAAACAAAGGATTAACATCGCCCGTCCTTGTTGAATAACATTGTTTTGAGAAAAAATTATCTTGTAAAATCTTTTTACTCGAAAGTAATAGAAATTTATCAAATAATATGGAACAAAATTACGAAAACAGTTCACTCAAGCAATAGATTAGCCTAGTAATTGTGTAACATGTTGCCGACTCCCGCTCTCTCTCCCATTTCATCAATCAACCCTCATGAATGCCCATAACTGGGCTTAGAGGGCTGCACTTATCATATCCATCTATCTATTTATCTACCATCTACTCTGTAAAAAAGAGTTGTGTGAAACAGACAAAAAAGAAAGTTAGCTGGTGTCCGTCCAAAATTTTGTGTAAATTCTGACAAAATGTTAGCATATTTTGGATATTTCAGTGGTCAAATCATACAAAAAATTGATCCGGATTGACAAATTCCATGACTATTTCACATTTTGATAAAAAACAGATATACACAAAATTTTGGACAGACACCAACTAACTTTCATTTTGTCTGTATTCGCAAACCTTTTTTTTCAGTGTATGTTGTTTGACATATTGCTTTACATTCTTGTTGAGGAGAAGATGAAGCTGATCTTTGCTGTGGTACGTCACTTTTAACCAAAAGAGTGACCTTGTAAAATCATGCTCCCTTGAAAGTAATACAATACTGGTAAAATAGTAATGCAAGAAAACAGCTCACAAAGCAAAGGATTAGCTTACACCATCTCAGTTGTGTTACATTGCTTAATATATAGGATTGTTTCCTGCTGAGGGGAAGATAGGCAGATTTTGCTAAGACAATTATGATATTGTAGCCAGTAAGTATACTCAGCATACCCTAAGCATTAAAATGAATGTGAAGTAACACACTTTTATAGCAAGATATAAATTCATAAAATTGTCATTTGTTTTGTAATATTCAGCAGTAAAAAACAACAACATTTAATTTCAGTTCAAGATCACTTTCAGAAGCCTCATTTTCCAAAAAGGAGTATTCCTTTGAGACTCGATGTGGTTGTACTAAGAAGTTTAACAACTTAAAAGCCATTTTGCAGTGAGCGTGTGTTCCCTTTATTTGTTTTTAGCATGCTACCATGGGAACATGATTGCTGATTTAAGTAATGCATTGACAAGCGGAAAACTTGTGCATGATAATCAAAGAGTTACACACTCACCCTTGTGCTTGATCTTTTAATTGCTTTGAATTCAAGGTGATGCAAAGAGATTTCATCATTCAAACGACATCAAACTGTGTGAAGTTTCAAAATCATTTCCTATTCTGATAACGGGGAACTGCTCCATAGCTATGATCTGTTACATGAAACCTCAACACAGCATGCTCACCTTACATTAACACTCTGCTCTCTGTGTTTCCTGTGAATGGGAGTATGAAATGAGAGTATGAGAATGTGTCAATAATTTAGGAGCCATTTTGTGGTGATTGTGCGTCCCCTTTATTCGTCTTTGGCATGCAACCAGGCAGATATCATTGCTGATATTACTGCAAGTAGTGTTTGGGGAAGTGGAAACCTGTGGGGCACATTTTGTGTTAGAAATAACAAATTTCACTGTACCGTCATCCATATATACTCACTCATGATATGTAGTACAAAAACAAACATGAATTAATCTCAAATATACATATCCTTGTCAGTTATATGCATGGGTAAGTGAAATTAAGTGACCACTCATTTGAATGGAAAAGAATGGACTTTCAGACTGCAAGTATCACTGATTTTCAGAACCGGAATGGTAAGATTTCTTTTAACTATGAACATGTAGTTAACATTGAATAAATTCGCTTGAGCATTAAATTTTAATTAAAATTCATTTTAATGGTGCCATTTAGGGAGAAGTTAATTTTATAATTAGTTAATCAAAATAGAAGAGCAGCTCTCAAATTATTATCAAAATGGTACAGTTTTTAGGTAGTCAGCCAGGATCTTCATACAGTGATACTAGATGACAAGAACCCACCTGTACGTAATTGATCTTAAATTGATCGTATAATAAAAGACATTCTAAAATAAACTTTACTGCAAAAACAGCTCATGGCAAAGCCAACAACAACTTCTACAACTATGGCTGCGGAGAGTGGAACATCTTGCCTGAAAATATCAAAAAATGCCTGAGCAAAGACAATTTTAAAAATATGATAAAACAATATTTTCGACGCCAAACTCACTTTAAAGAAAGAGACGTGTTTATCTAATAGTAAACAGTAACTGCACAAAACATGTACAACTCACTTTCTCTATTTATTTCTATATGACTTTTAATTTGATACTTGATTATAATGGGATTTTCTGAGTGCCCCCATACCACGGGACCACATTGGAAATAAGACGTTTTTTTTATGTGTTATCCTGGCCACCTTGTGGCAACTAAAATAAAGTCAATTTGGTAGACCTGATCTCCAATCTGGGTGACTACTGCTTAATGAGGGGCCACTTGGTCATCAAATCCAGTAATGATGGGGTTTGATTAGACACAGACATGTCTTGCAATAGACTCTTAGAGATAGTGAGAGAAACCTCTTGTTACAGAATAAATGGCAACAATTCCAGATTCATTATTTCAATCTAGGGGGGTGAAAGTTTTTCTAGAGGGGTCACTCATTTTTCATAACATGCTTTTAAGCAAGGATATAAAAATGTGGCAACAGAAATACACCATGTAACATGCAAACTCCCACTTTATTCCTGCCTTTGTATTAACAAAGGTCCGTGAATTTTTATGAATGAATGACCCAGGTCCGCATGTGTAAAACAATATTAGTGGGTCCAACTTTGTATGTCTTGGGAGCGGGGGCTAAAAATCTGCATTGATGATGTCCCAACATTTGGTTAGCTGGCTATCATAACATAGGCCTAACTAGTAATGACATCACAATTGCCACATGACGATTGTGACATCACCAGTGATGACATCAAGATTGAACTACAAGCAGTGAAGTGATTGTTCTGGCATTGTCAGCATAAAAAGTGCTTGGCAAAAATGGATGATAATTGAAACAACACCCCCCCCCCCACACAGGGACGCCACTGCACCTCGGGCAATTCAAACAGTATACATGTAGTGCCCTCAAATGTAGTGTTATTGTTATTTTTGTTGTCACAAGACCTCCGGCCAAAGTTGCCTCAGCCCAGCTGTCTTCTCACTTGGTAAGACCCCCTTCATTGCTTTCTGCCTCCTGGGTAAGTACTGAGTGGTTTTTTTAGTGCTTCTTGCTCATAAGGGACAGCTGCATGACTGTAGAAGTTGGTGAACATAGCTGGATGTTTCATTCCCTGTGAATGACGACTACCGCAATCTAGTATGCAGCATTCATGTTGAGAAATTCTTTGTTGTTTGGATTTTGTTGGCAATAAAAATTGTTTAACATTTATTGAGTCAATTCATGTTGAAAAAATAAAGTTTAAGATCTTCGCTCATTCATCACTTTGTTGCAATATAGTTGGAGTGTACAAACACATTTCTCAATCAACCAAATGAAACTGGAAGTTTAGCCTTTCACAAATCAATGCAAGGTATATATGGTGATAAATATTTCAGTATATTTCAATATCCTAAGAGGCTTTCCGAATCTGGCCAATGATGAGGAATATATTGCACCTTGTGCCCCACCTTCAATCCTTCATGATTCTCCTGTTTTTTAGGAAAAAAGTTATACATTTATCAATACACAATAGATGGTCGATACAACAAAAACTTTAGAAGCTGGATCATGACAATGAAAAACTAATTATTAAGACTAATTAGAATATCCAAACTGTTATTGCGCAACAAAACAAAATTACATTTTGCTCAAATTACATTCGCTTTTAATCAAGCCTTCTGGGTAGACATATAATATGATATATTTGTACGAGTACCAAACTGCATTTCCTTTTTAAATAAAGGGGTATTAGAGAGAGTAACCAAGCTTTATGATTTACTTTGCCAGGGCGCCTACTCCAAAATCTACAAAATCATTCAAACTTTTGTGTTGTAGTTGTGTGCCATAATATGGGGTGAATCGGGACAGTTTTGGCCGTTTTACTGTTATAGAATGGCCACAAATCAACCCAAAAATCAGAATATGGTGTGAAATTGTGTCCGAGCAAAAGGTCTAACTATCCCTTGGAGCTTTAAGTGATATCTTAAATTTCCAATGATCAGGGCCCAGAAAACCGCTGTCCTAATTCACCCCTCACTTTGGGGTGAATCGGGACACTCCATTATTTCCACAATCAAAAGTCCCTACCTTCTTTGAGTAATTGAAACTTGTGAATAATCATTAGAAAACACATTCAATATCGTCAGCCTAAAGCAAAAATGGCCTAAGTCAGACTTAGGCCATTTTTCCTTTTTGGTACCATAGGAAGGCCCTTAGGATAATACTTGTGCCAAAAAAATGTGGACTCCTAAATTAATAATAAACCCCTCAAAACTCCAACTCAATTTTCGCACAAATTGCCGAAGTCCTGTTGACTTAGGCCATTAGGACTTCAATTTCGTTATCATTAATTTTTGCGGATATCACCAATATGTTTTGGTCAAAATTGTGAGTATTAATTTTATTGATGTTGTTTCCTGGCATTTCATTCATAAATTTTATGGAGAATTGCTTGATAACACAGCTACACCACAAAAGAATTTTGGCCTAAGTCATTGGCTGCCAAAAATGACTTAAGGTGGCTCGATACTCATGAACTTTCCAAGATAGGATTTCTTACAGATGATTTCATATTTGTAGACATTTGACGTAGAAAATGCATCATTTTTCTTGCAATTTTCATTGGTCGAGAGAAGGTATGACACCACTCTCTCCTGAAAAGTGACATAGTATTTTGCATGGGTGGCCATTGCATTCTAAGCCATTAATCTCCTTACATTGACTGACTTTAGCAGTTTCAAGTGAGAGTTTCTGTTTGTGTTTCACACATTTTTAGTACACACATTCTGCAAGTCAAATGCCATGCATTCAGACAACAGGGATTGGGTGATCCATGTAATGAGTGTGTATACAGAAAATAAACTTGTATAATTGTAAATGTAACAATAACATTTTCTCAGAGGAGGCGGCAGAACAACGGGCTTACCAATCGCGGGGTCCCTGATCTGATTTCCATTGTGATTTTCTTATGAATGTTGGCCACTTAACTGGGTCTCCATCCTGTCCTGAGGGACCATTCAGAATTCATGATTCTGGGGGGGGGGGAGGAGAGTTTGGGAATTTTGTTGGAACTTTCTGTCAAAAATGTATACCTCCTTTAGTTTCATGGTTATTTGTACCTCTCATACACTCCATGCAGATTTTTAATACGTCCCCCTTTTCTTTATTAAATATTTATACCCCCCTTAAGCATGTTGTGAGTAATAAGTATCCCCCTTGAAAATGTGTGGGAAAATTGGTCCTCCGTCTGGAAAACTCCTATTTCCCTCAGGTAATAAATTCTATTTACCCTGCAAGGCACATAGAATTTGGACAAAAGGAATAAATTAGTACTGCACCCATTGAAGCATGTAGCACCCACTCAGGTAAAGCTTCCATCTCCCCTTCAACCCAGTCATAAATTCTGATGTCATAGACAGTGCTTTTGGTCAAGGCCTGACAATTTAGTTCGAATAGATGTGAAGCCATTCAGAGTCAGCTGAAAACTGATTTAATATGAGCGCAGCCATGAGCAAAGCTCACTTAGCACAAGGACAGATCATTCTGTTTGCTGCTCCTGTCTACAGTGACTGCCTGAACAGGAAGTGCCTGTAGTTGCCATAAAAATGGAGCTAGTAGTTTAGTCAGAGTTTAGTTTGGTAAATAATTAAAATACCTCAAATATCTTCCAAAATAGCTTTAAAATTTCAGTCTTGTCGTATAACAACCTCCAATGACATATTTCAGGGATTAAAGCATGGAATTAAAGAGGACAGTTTTATGAAAACGATAATGGCAGTTTCAGAAAAATATATTTAATTTTAAGGGATTTCCAAGGGGCTCGGAATAAAAGTTTCGATTTTGAAAATTTAAACTTTTTTATAAAACATAGTGCTAAAAAAAATTGACGAGATAGGATTTTGTATTTCTTTGTCATTTACTTCCAAAAATGGTGGGGAACAATATGATGATACAGACAAGCCTTCCTACCACACTTGAAATTGATATAAACATTTATTTATGTCACCAAGTCATTTTTGAGAAATTAGACCTGCTTGCCAAAAATCGCCTGTAAAAAATTTCTATTCTGAGTATCAAGCTGAAACTCCGGCCGTATGTAGTCCTCTTCATAGCGCATCTAATGCTTCAAACGAGAAGTCTCTAACCCCAATAGAAGTGGCGCAAATTGCAAACGAAGCGGCAGACGCACAGAATTCTCAAAATTGAAAAAAAGATGATGAAGCAGTCTCAGCAGAGCCTGCTGCAATGGTGACGTTACGGTAGATAGGGCCTGCCTGGCTGCGCGTAGATGTGCTCAGATGACGTCATTACACGAGTAGCGAGCCACCTTAAGGCCAATTTTGCTTAAGACTGATGATATGCACAAAATAATTTTTGGAAGAAAACCTGAAATCGATATCATTGATTATTTGCAGATTTATGAAAATATGATAAATTACAGAAAACGTTTGAAAACTGTAATTTTCTTCAAATTTTGCTAGTGATTGATTATTCTGGACTAAATCCACAATAAATTATGCCAAGTTCAATAATATTCATCAAAAAGCCACGCCAATACACTCAAATAAAAATAAGTAGGGTTCTTTTGTTCGATCCCGAAACTTTGCCACAGACCTGGATCTGAACCCAGGACCAAACATATACAATCCCATATCTAGTCTTTATTTATGGTCTCCTAAAAACACATTAGATAGATTTTAAAGTTTGCTGCATGTTTAGTAGCTCTAGTACTTATGCTTGAATTGGTACATGCAAAGTTTTGATCAGCTTGTAAAAAGACATTCCTGCAGCGCCAAGTTTAAGGTGCAGCAGCTCCTCACTGCCTGCAGTCAGAAATACAAAATTCAATCACATTATGCGCTTGTATGTTAACTAAAAGTGTGCCAAAAACCAAATTCCTAAGCGTAGTAGAAATTGGTGCTTTTGAGCAAATAAAATGTTTCCCTGTTCCGTCCCGATTCACCCCAGTGTCCCAATTCACCCCATATTACGGTACTACATTTTGTGAAGCTTCTGTCTCTCATAAATTATGAAATCAGCTTAAACTAATTTCTAAAAAGGGAACAATATTACGTGTATTGGACATGTCAGGAAAAAAGAACCATTGAATTCTAAAATGAATCTCCTTTAAGCATTGTCAAGGACATCAATCATCAATGCACTTCTTTCTTTCAAGATTAGGTTTTGCGAGATAACTCATTGATCTCAAACAAAGAGGTCCATTTCATGCATAGGGCCATTTGCTTGCAATTGGCGTTATGAGTGTACCCAACAATACTACCCCATTTTCTCTTTGCATTTTCATTGTGAGGAAAAGAGGGTGGCAGATAAAAAAAACGCAAAGATTCTATCTCAGGAAAATCACAAAGTGAAAGGCATATCATTTGTGAAAGACAGAAATGCATCTTGCAAAGAGAGCTCCAACCCAAGAATCAGCTTCTTGCAAAGAAAGCTCGAACCCGAGAATCAGCTTCTTGCAAAGAGAGCTCCAACCGGAGAATCAGCTTCTTGCAAAGAAAGGCCCAACCCGAGAATCAGCTTCTTGCAAAGAAAGCTCCAACCCGAGAATCAGCTTCCTAGAAACATCAGAGACCTTCTCAGGGTCATTTAGTGCATGTGAATGATCTATGTATCTGGATAATGAACAGATTTTTACAATGGTGTTCATCACATGCCTTTTAGAGGTGACTTGTAACGGTTAAAAAATCTAGAGGACAATGACCGCGGATTATACAAAAATTTCTCTGATTCATTCCTCTAGATCAAACCTGTTCATAACATAATTTCCTCTGTGGCTATTTTTTGTATAATTGTGTATTTTACCAGGTGAACCCTGGAACAACTCTAATTTGTCAATTAAGACTATAAGCACTGGAGATTTCTATCGGTATGTTTCCATGTAAATATAATGGAAAATTAGGTCTTGCGGAGCCTGAAAATTCTTCTTCAGAAGGCTATTTTTCTATTCTAACACTTTACCAAAAGACAAACCATGATTAGGTAGCATGTCTGACAACTGGAAAATTTTGGTCATTTTAAACCCAGAAGTCTATGATAAAGTTTTTGAATCAATGGATTTAGATTCCAAAAAATGGCTTCCTTGCCTATTCCACAATGTCATGTATTTAGTATTTAGGGACTGATGTAATCGGTACAGGAAATTCAGGAATCACCAGTACTGTCTTCAAATTATGCAAAATTTTCCAAGTTTCCAATCCTGAGTGACTTGACACTTATTCTAAACCAAATTTTTTAAAAAATTAAAAGCATTATTGGACACTTTTGATAATCCTTCTACATGTAAAATATTTGTCATATCTTGACCTTGGCGCAGTTAGCATAATGTTAATTCACAGAAAATTCTCTAAAAACCAAGCATTTTAGCATTATATACCAGACCTTCCATGAAAGTAATATAACCTTGAAACTGCTCAGAATCAATATCCATAAACAAAATCCATTGCTTCTGGGGGCCGAAAGCGGCGCCCAAACCCTTGCCGATTAGGCTTCGGCCCTTTGGGCCTCACCAATGTCATCTTGAACAAAAACCCCCCTTAACCGGTTTCTTACTATGCCTGTGGCTCACAGGATGATTTAGTGTGTGGGGTTGCTAAATTGGGTATCAGAAGTAGGTCTGATCTCTGCAACCATCCTCACCTCACAGCAGAATGACAGTAGCGGGACTTATTCTATCCCATATAATATCATTATGGGTCAAAGGGGGAGGTCGGGCTGTGGGTAGGGGGAGGAGGTATGTGTACACACCCTCCACGCCCCCTGGTTACTCGCCTCCTTTAACCAAAAATGTGCTTTCTTCCTTGCAAAATTGTTTTTTTGGGAATTCAGTTCACACAGGGTAAGTCCAAGTAAATGTTTGTTGGCATTTGTCACTGTAAAAAGAGCCTTATTAGATTAAATCAAATGTTACAATATTCAAATATTGTTTCCGTAGTGACTGGTTACCATGGATACCAAAACAAGCACAGTATTCATACTGATTAAATTCTCTCTCTAATGACACCACAAACATATTTGTAGCATCAAAAAATCCTAACTTATGACTCAAATAGTACCGTGGAATAGGTCGCAAGCATATATATGAAATGCATTAAATTTCAGCTTTTTCCATGATTATCACCTTATCATATGTCATATGACCACAAGTCACATGACTATCATTGTACATTTAACCACCTACTAAGGTTGAGTAAGTCCAAGAATGTGTTTGCCATGTTCATGCCAGTGAAGATGTAATGTTCCTTAAATTCAGCTAAAGGCCACAATATTCAAAAGTCGTTGCTGGGGTGACTGGTCACCATGGTTACCAATACAAATGAAACACAAAATTCTAGCTAATTAAATTTGCTCTCCAACAATGCCATGGACATGTCTGTAGTGTCAATATATCCTGAATTATAACACAAATTGTACTGCGAAAAGGGTCAGCGGTATCATACAAAATTCCTTAAGTTCCCACTTTTTTGTGGTTATCACCTTATATAGGCATGTGATCATTAGTCACATGACCAACTCAATACATTTCACCTCATATCATGTTTCTAGTAAACCTATCAAGCATGTTTGCTAGGTCTATGTTGCTGAAAATTGAGTCTTTCATCAATCCAAAGAAATGGTACTTTAACCAAATATCATTGTTCTGTCGTCTGGTTGCCATGGATACCAAAACAAAACAAATACATATTTCAAGCAGATAAAAATTGCTTTCCAACAACACCATAAGCAAGTCTCTACCATTAATATATCCTGAGTTATAACAACGTCTGTGTGAAAATTTGAATAAAAAATTGAATTTTGTATCTTTAGCCCTGGAACCCCCCTCAGAGGGTCATGTGACCAAAAAATTCAAATCACTCAAATAAAGCCACATTTAGTGGAAATACGAAAGTGAAGTTAAATTTCACCTGACTAAAACCAAAGTCATTGAAAATCTTGATAAAGTTAGCAAAGTTATGTATTTTGCAATTATGACTTGGTTGCCATGGTAACCGATTTACAAAAAACTGCACCTAGCGATTTTACTGCATCCCCCCATTCCATAATCTACGGAACCTGGCGATTCCAACGATGTATAGATTGTCCATTCCTCTCTTGGTGCACACGAAACCATCAGTTTTGGTCTTTGGCCCCCAGACTAATAGGGAGCCACTTCAGATTTGACCTGGTTGACCCATGGGAGGCATTTTCCAAAATGGCGGCTAATTCTCTCATTTTCCTGCTTTCTGTGAAGTGCCTAAGGTTTGACTATATGAAAACAGCGGTCATTATTTCTTCTAAATATCTAAAAAACACTATCAATTGATTCCTGGGTAGAACCAAGTAATTTTAGGGTGGTCAGGGTCCATTTTGTTATAACTGTTGAAGAAAATGCAGCATTTTCACGGTTTCCCATTTTTATATGGAATCTCAATTAATATTTAAATAGACCACATATTTGAATTCCTTGTAAGAAGAGCTTTCAAATGAATGGTAGCATCACTTGTGTCCGTTAATTCTTTGTTAAAATGAACCTCAGAACCGAAATCTTCAAAAACTGTAAAATTTTCATTTTTTTCATTTCCACTCCAAATTTACGAAACCCAATAATTGGGGTACTCATTTGAAAGCTCTTTTTTAAAGGAATTCAAATATGCAACTTATTTTTATATTCATTCAGAATTGGCGAAACAAGGCAAAACCGCGAAAATACAGTATTTGAGTTGGTAATTCTACCAAAATGGATTCTAGAAAGCCTGAAAACAGTTTAAGCTACTAAAAATGATGCAGTAATGTTCTGAATACCTAGAGAAGGAATAACAAACACTATTTGCATGCATTGCATTCATATTAACTACACAGAAAGCAGCAAAATGGAATAATTGGGGGCCATTTTGGAAAATGGCTGCCAGTGGCCATCTATGCTAAATCTGAGGTGGCTCCCTATCCAATTATTAATAATAATATCTTTATTCACACACATGTAATGTGGTACAGTTTAATTAAATAAAAGTAAACAGGGTAAAAACAAAACAATGATAAAAACAAATAGTATTACAAAAGTATTACTTAAAAACAATTATGACACACATAATGTGTTAATCATGTCTGACACATCATCCATAGAAAGATACTCACATGACATAAAGCCATCACGGATATTAATGAGTTCTTCCAGAACTGCAGCATCATTCATTAAGGATATCAACATTAATACTGTATCTTATAGTATCACCAAAAGTGTGATCAATATAGCTATAATTACGCCCTATCACAAACATTGGGTTACCCAGCGCTACTTTACTAACAACTCTAACAACATCATTGTCACTGACTAGACATTTCATAATAAATTTAACAAATCTTCTACACAATTGGATCCTGAGGGGATCAAAACCTGATTAGGCATAAATTAAGTCACAATGAGTCATTGGATGAACCTTCCATAAACTTCTTAAAGCCTTACGCCAAGCTATGCACAAGCCATTAACTGCATTACTATTCAATAGCCATGACTAGATGTACAATTATTCCAGCTAACACACAGCTTTTGATTTGTATACATGTTGATCAATATATTTGTAGAGATGTTTTTTGAGTGTGTGCCAAGTTTCATGCTTCTATTTATAAATGGGCAGTTTTACAGTATCTGCACTCAAAGAGTCTCATTGGGGGTCAAAATAAAGGTCTGTAAATGAGAATTTCCTTCATGCTATCATCAAATGAAAATATTAAAGATTCGTAAATCAACAAGAACACATATGATTTGTTGGTTTATCACCAAATAGCCAATCCATAAAGTAGGCAAGGTTTATATATTTGAAAAAAAATGTTTATCAGAAAAAATATCCATGGGAACACTAATTTAACCATTTTTTCAATGGAAATCCAGCCACCGTGTTGCACTGAACCGTCAAAACGAATAAAAAACTTAGATTTTGATGAAATATGGCAGAATTTTTTTTTAAGCAATTTTTATGACGAAAGTAAAGAAATTAGACATTCCTTAGTGTGAAAGTTTATGTTTTAGAGTGTTTAGTAAGGATCTAGTCTCAATAGACAAACGATTGCCCAGACGCATAATGCTTAGGTATCCTACTAACCCAAAGTCAAGTTTTGTTGCTGTACAATTTTGAACTCATAGTGTTTCCTCTGTGTCAAAGATAATGTTCTAGAGCGAAAAATCACAAGAAAATTACCCAAAATTACAGGCTCAGAAAAGAAATAAACTTGAATTGCTCCATAACAAGATATTTGCATAATATCTTGTGAAGTCATTCTGTTATTTGCGAAAAATTGCAGTTATATTGATATATTACATAAAATAATTGCCTTTTTACTCTGAAGTTTGATTTTCTCATAATAGTGCAATTAGATGATCGAAAGACATATATTGTAATTTTCGATATTTATAAATAGCCTTTTTAGGCATCCAGGTTAAATTATTTAGTTCAGCCATGTTCTTCTCCTTTATGAATCCAGTTTTAAAAGACTTGAATGAGAGCGAAACTTCCTATGTACTGGAGAGGACATTTTGTGACATTGTGATTTTTAATTTCCTAGAAAATGTATGTGCTTGGTCTGGATATTTTTCAAACATGCATTTGTCATATTGATGTAGAGGCTCACAATCAAGAAAAGAAAACACAAATAGCTTTTTTTTTCCTTCAGAATCGTGAGTGTTTTTTCCTGGTACTGGAGAGGACACACTTTTTTGACATCATATTCAAGCTTCAATTTCCGAAAACCAAGTATAGATTCTGAAATGAATCTTTTTGATTTACCTTGAGACATGTCTCCAGCTACAAAATTGACAGAAACAGTAGAAACACTCTTTACAAATGATTTCATATTTGTAGACTTTTCTCAAATAACAAAATATTTAGCAAAATTTCTGGTCTGACATCAGAAAGTCCTGCCAGGTGATTGGTCAAGTTGCCCATTGCGCGTCACTTTTTTCAGCTTGCTTCAAGCAAGTGATGTTAGCTGGAAAAATGATGTCATAATTTTGACCAATAGTATACAGCAAAGGCCAACTTGGTATTGTGGCAGTTGTTCACACATGTCGAACCGCAATCCACATGAACTCCTTCACTTCTTCATGAACAGTTGTATTTCACACTCTTGTGTATAACTGTTGATTGTTTTCAGTTGATATCAAATCAGTTTCAAACTGACTCTGAATGGCTTCACATCTATTCACACTAAATTACCGTGCCTTGAGCAAAAGCATTGTCTATGACATCAGTAAGGGACCATTCAGAATTTAGGGTTGAGGGGGAGATGAGAGTTTTACCTGAGTGGGTGCTACATGCTTCAAGGGGGGGAGGCAGTACTAATTTTTACCTTTTGTCCAGAATCAATGTGCCTTACAGGCTAAATAGAATTTATGACTTGAGGGGAATTGGAGTTTTGCCCAATGGAGCAACAATTTTTCACACATGTTTCAAGGGGGGTGCTTATTACTCACAACATGCTTAAGGGGGGGGGGGGTATGAAATTTTGATAAAAGAAAAGGGGACATACTAAAAATCCACATGGAATGTTTGAGAGGTACAAATAAGCATGAAACCAAAGGGGGTATACATTTTTGATAGAAAATTCCAACAAAACTCCCCAGAATCATAAATTCTGAATGGTCCCTCAGGACAGGATGGTAGCCCAGTGATGTGGTCAACATTCATAAGAAAATTCCAGTGGGAATCAGATCAAGGACCCCGCGATTGGTAGCCCATTGTCCTGCCACCTGAGCTGAGCCCCTCTTCTGAGAACATATAACATTCACAATTACACATGTTTATTTTCTGTATAAAAAGTCATTGCATGGATCACCTGATCCTAATCGTCTGAATGCACAACATTGGACAAGTTTGCAGAATATTTGTACTGAAAATGTGTGAAACACAAACTGAAACTCTCATTTGAAACTGCTAAAGTCAGTCCCTGTCAGGAGATCAATGGCTTAAAATGCCACGGTCACCCCTGTAAAACGCCATGTCACTTTTCAGGAGAGAGTGGTGTCATACCTTCTCTCGACCAATGAAAATTGATGATTGATTTCATATTTGTAGACATTTGAGGTAGAAAAATGATGTATTTTCTACCTCAAATGTCTACAAATATGAAATCATCTGTAATACTGATTCATGACAGCATATACATTAATAAATGGTCTATCGAAGACAAACTTTTTGACACATGCCATTTTCTGCATTTTGGGAGACGGCTCCTTTCGTATATAACTTATTCACATGAAATCTGTTGTATTTTATGCTCAAGACATAGGTCCAGACAAACATCATTAACATGAATCACAACTGCCTGCATTTGCTTTTCTGTGTTGCCATAAAAATATGTGAAACTGCCGTGAGACACAAAAAAGTGCAAAAATTGGTCATATATCGCCTACTGCTTCAAAACTAGGCATCGTAGCAAGGTAAAATTTGGTACACATATACTTCAATGTAGTACAAGACTGCCGCCATGACAAATTTTTGTGTACTTGTCATACTTTTCTCATAGTAATTGCTTAAAGATGAAAAATTGGCCGAGTGCAAATACTGTAAAACTGCCCAAATGCACTATTTTTTACATATCTGCCCCGCTAAGAGCCCCCTTGTTGCCAAAACCTAATATTATGAAAATCCTAGGAAAAATGTTCAAATATATTAATGATCAAGACTAACACAGCTATTGGCCATAGGAAGAACAGAAAAATTAACACAGTTTTTACATACAAGAAAAGCATAAAACCCGCATTTCCCTATTTTTTAAATAAAAAATTATCACATCTTGACAAAATAATTTGGAAGCCTGGAAATTATTTCAAAATATTCATCAAAGTTGGTTTCATATACCTATCTGAAAAGAATGTATACCTTAAGAGGGAAAGATTTTGAATGCTGGCCATCTTTAGAAAAGTAGTGCTTTTCGGGGACCATTTTTAAAAGCATGTATTGCTCAGATCTCCTTTGAATTTCCACAACACCCAGTGTGCAGCTACCTCTAGCTAATGGTCAGGTTCTCCTGCTAAATCCTTCCAACTGATGTAATTCCCATTTGCTCTACAACTCCCACTAACTGGCCATGTCAACAGTTGTTGAAGTTAGATGTCTTTGTTAGTCTATATCCTAAAAGTTGAAATATAGGAAGCACTGCTACATGATTTGTCCTGTTTACCTTATGATATAATCATAGATGAAAGGAGATGACTGAATTTAAAAAAAACTTGTTTTTGGTTTAAATTTATTTTGATTTTATTATTGAAGAAATATATCTGTTTTCATCTCTGTTTTGTTGGTGGCTGAGTCAAACAATCGTGATTTTCTTGCTAAACAAATTAGTTTTTTATTACATGAAATTGTGAACATGTATTGATCATCAAATCATCATCAATATGCAATGCGACTTTTTTATCATTTCTAAAATAACAGTTAAATTTGCATTATCATATTAGGGACAGCTGGACAGAACGGCAGACAAACAGACAGACTATTAATTCATTCACAATAAAATGCCATCCATCACAGGATGTTAATTAATAAATAGACCACTCTGAGGCAAATGAGCTGCTAAAGAGAGGCCCCTCTGACATAATCAAATGAAATTCTTGTGCATGGCTAGGGAGTCTTGAGGGGGTATGCAGGCAATTTTCTGGTGGGACAAAAACTATACAATTTATGTAATCTAATATCATTCAAAATGTTCATATAGAGTCAGGGATGGTAAATCCGTCCAGGAGGGTAATTCCGTCCACCCCCTAATATAGGCGTGAAATTAAATTTATTACAGTTGTGTGAGTTTCAAATACAAGATAAACTCGTTTTTCAACTAATTTTGCCGTATTTATCATGCTAACAGCCTCTTAATGATCCTTCAGGTCCATTTAATTACAGAGGTAAAATACAATGAAATCCTGAGACGTCATCATGTGCAGTCATTTTGCGAATTTCTTGCAGGCATGCATCTTGTTGCCTATTTCAATCAACAAAAAACGTTTTGAACATAAAAAAGGGTTTTGAATGAGAAGTAGGATTTTATTTTTCTTGAGGGATTTTTTCAATAGCTTAATTGCAACACCTGGGCAGGTGATACAATGGAAATAAAAGTGGACGGAATTACCCTCATTATTTTTAAATCTGGCTTGACTGGGTGATTGTAAATCCGTCCACCCATTTCAAATGGGATTTAAAACCTAAAATGACATAGCACTGACGAAAGAAATTAGTTTGAGCAATTAGACCACTTGATTGGGTTAAAATTGTTCTTCAATCGTAATTGAGGCAGTCAACTGAAATTGCTGATAGCTAACTTTGCCTTTTTAATTAATTGTTTTATTTTAAGTGCAATAAGTACCCTCACTATTCTAAAATCGACAAAAAATGCCTTGTGAATATTGTCAGATTGCAAAACTTGAAAAAATCACAAGATATGACAGGAATGTGCTCTATAATTCCCTGTGGACAGATTTACCGTCCTTGCTGGATGGATTTACCAGCAATCTGGACAGATTTAGGTGCCCTAACCTTCAAATTTTGTTGCCATGGTTTCAGTAAAACTTTTTTTTTTTGGCTGTTGATGAAAGTACGGAATATGCCCCTTCCAATGGACTAATTTTTATTTTTGTAACTATTCCAATATTCCTGGAAAGACAGTTTTAGCTAAAAGTGGACGAATTTACCCTCCTTGACTCATTATTTGGGGAAGGGGGTATGCCTCCACACTCCACCTCTCTCCCATCCCAACTGCTGCTGCAGGATTTAGAACCCAGATCCAAGAGGTTAGCTTGCCCAGTACCTTGCATGCCCAACATTTGAAATAAAGGTATCTTTGCCTTTTTCACATAAAAAGCAGATTTCCCAAAGCAGAACCTATAATGTGAAATCATTAGCAGTATATAATACAGCAACATGACAAATTTTCATGTTGACACAATGCACTGATTTGTTATTCATTTATGTAAGAAAACCCTGAACTGGCATAAAGGTAAATATACATTTTACAGGCTGTGTGCAGAGATATTGTTGACATGTAACAAAAGCAGGCAATTTATGATATTATGTAAGATGAGAATGCTGTTCATACCGACAAAGCCATGACTACACATAGGAACATCCTTCAATGCTGAAAACTAATTATCTTGTGACCACATAATTAGCATTGCATAACTATTTGTAGCATGTTCAGGATTATATCCAGAATAACACCAGTTAGGAATAAATCTAGAGTATATGCGGTGATTGACTCTTCAATGCAACTGATGATGCAGCTCTGCAAAAGTTACATCACGGGACTATGAAACTATGCCCTGTCCCTTCTTTCTTTATTGTGTTTATCAGTGTTGAAGTTATCATATGACATGTTGTTGACAGCACAAAAAAATATAAGCCTACTTTGCAAGAGTGAAACTTTTCATCGCAACATCAAGAAAGTCATGCACAGTACTCAATTCCCTCCTGATGCCCTGATATAAGTCTTCTGACTCCCTAAAAATGTGTCATATTTGTCCTTGGTTAGTGCAGGATCTTGGGACAGAAGCATGACTTTGTCAAAATCAATGCAGTTACACATATTTCTTCAAATGTACCAGGAGTATTGTTTGCCCCTCGCATATGCGCTTAAAATATTATTAATTTATTATATTATAAGAAGTCAAGAACACATACTTCAGTGTTTTTATATAGAAGCCGCAGAAACTTGATACTTTATCGTGAGATCTGAAGGTCATCTTGTCCTAGCGAATAAGTATTTATTATATTGAATTTTTGAAATGAGAGAGGAAAATATGCTACAGTGTTACAATTATTGTGCTGAAATGGTATGACCCCCACTTAAACATACTGTTAAATTTTTCTTGGACACCAATCCATTACTGTAAGTTGAAAACAAATTCCATACTCACTTGACCTTTTTTTTATTACTGTTACAAGACATTGATTTTTTATGATACTCAGGTTGAAATAGATATTGCCACACTGTGTTGCATGATTTGAATTAGCCAAAAATAAAAGGGAAAATTGTAGTCAGCATCAGATATAGCTTCCTCCCTATATTACTTACTATAATGCATTCATGTTTTCCAAAATCTTCTTTTCATATAGTCTCTTTATTATTCACTCCTATGAATATCGGATGCAGCAACGACATTACTAAGGGCATAACAACATATAAACATACACAAAAATAATTTGCCAAACTGCTACCTTTTATATCTTTTATGATAATATCTCTCCCAATTTCCATAACGATGTGCTCCTCTCCTTATATATCGATAGATATAATTCACACCTGATTTTTGTTATTCATTGACATACAATATACATAAAGGAAAATGTCTGCTTAATTGTGCTTAATGTAAAACTCTGTGCAATACATAATATCAGTTGCTAATATGATATAAAATACTAGGAAAATGTGTGTAAAATTGACAATGTTACATTAGGGACAATAAATAATAATTTCATGATAATCAGTATTACCTTCTTGTTTATTCAGTCTATCATACTGTCAGTGTAAGGGCTTGGAACAGTTGCTGCTTGAATATTGAAGATGTCAATCAATGCTCCACGATACAAATCACCCTGTTTCTCCCAAATCTTAATTTTGGTTGTAAACTGGTTTTCAGTCAAAGACCCATGCAGAATTCAGTACTTAATGCATCACAATTATTTTGCTTTTTTTAGAGTTTCATCTTGCATTTCTTATAATATATTATATTCCCCTATTTCCAGTTATATAAAAATATAATTTGATAGGGGACAACTGGAAATAGGGTTTTCAATAGAAATTTATTATTTTCACATATATTATGCTTAACATAATTATTTCTTAAGAGTGCATGACAAATGCATCCATGGATGAATTTTTTTTTCAAATTAAACTATACAATGTATAGAAATCCATCCACTGGGTAGAAATTATTTTCTCAAAACCAGACCAGTTATATAATTCTAATTCCTTTTAACCAGGCTGTCTGACAATGACCGTCCTTCTTTTCTCCTTGACGACAAACATGTCTGTTTCTTGACATGACCCGTGCTCTTCTCTCCACTTATAAAACTCATGTTTAGTGTCACTTGTCAAACTATCCCTCAGGTTGTGTGTAAAAGACACAAATAACAAATAATAACCCTTCATTACTTCAGCACAGTAGGTCGATGTCTAAATTACAATGAGTGGAAGTAATTATTAATAGGATTTTTACTTGATTTGGAGAGATCTATGGTGATGTCGCACTTTTGAAATAAATTTGAATGCAGACCATAAGTATATGTATTTGATCTGTATTCGACCACAAGAAAAAAGATTTTACATTCTATTTGTCAAATGTCATTTCAAAAATGAACTCTCGTGATTGAAGGTATGACAATAAATGAAAAAACACTTGGTAGGCAATACAAAATTAGGTTTTTATTGCATGAAGATTGCTGCAATTGAAATTTAATTGCTCTTTATTGTCTCATTGAGTCTGCCTTTTTGGAGATACTCATGATCGTGTCTGGGCTTCAAAAGAGGAAGTCATCTGAAACTAACAAAACAGATTGCCTGTCAAGTCAGACACCTGATTGTGTTTGGTTTTCAAGAGAATGATTCTTATTAGTCATCATAGGTAAGTTTACAAGACTGTCACAAGAGCAAAATATCAAAAATTGAGAATTAACTCCCAGAATATAGTTTTCAACTCTCAAGAGTGAAAGTTTTACTCCCAGAGTAAAACCTGATGCTCCCAGATCGTTGCCATACTCTCGGAAAATTGTGAACAGTTTAACATTTTCTGAGAGTATAGAATTGATCGGGAGTGAATGCTCTTGGAGCATCAACTTTTGCTCTGGGAACATCAAGGGCAGATTTCACCAAGATAGTTTTAACAGTTAGTCCAGGTCTTAACAGCCTTATACCTGGTTTAGTGAAGTCCCTTTCACCAACTGAGTTTTAGTCTATAGACTAGTCAAGGTTCAGTGGTTGAAAATTTATTGTTAGACAACTTACAGATTAGTGATGTGACTGATGTCAAACTGTTAAAGTGGTGTCCCTTTGGGGCTGACCAGATAATACATGAGGGAAGGGGGGGGGGCTGGACTTTTGATGAAAAAAAGGTTCAGCATTTGACACTGGAAAATAAAAGTTTGTTCAGCACATAAAAAAAGAAGAAGTTTGTTTTCAGACATGTATGTTATGCAAATGAGGCCAGTTTCACCATTTCACACACTTTGGTAAATCATAGAGCAAAGATTCTTATAGATATCAAAATGAACTGGCCATAAAAAAAAGTAACATGAAGCTAAGAATTCAGGCCAGCAATCAAATAAATATTACTGAAATTTATGCCGTCTAGATGATGCAATTCAAAATATGTCGCTACAGCAGGTCAGAGACCTCAACACCAAGATGTCGACAAATTGTGACTTCTCGTCACATTTTGCTCATTTGTGGGAAATCTAGATTACCAGCTTTTAACTCATTTTGGTTCGGGTAGGTTGATAATGTTGACTGTGATGAACACCTTGAATGTCATCTTAAATATAGACAAG
Organism: Platynereis dumerilii; assembly: GCA_026936325.1. Lineage (NCBI taxonomy): Eukaryota > Metazoa > Annelida > Polychaeta > Phyllodocida > Nereididae > Platynereis > Platynereis dumerilii. The sequence continues at coordinate 440,178 of JAPTHN010000179.1, forward strand.
AAAGTAAATATATGAAAGTTGATGTTTGTGCGAGAGACTGTGATACCTTGAGAATACAGTCATAGTATAGGTTGTTGTTTTGTTTGGTTGCTTGACAACAAAGATAGGTTGGTTAATGGAGAAGGGGGAAGTTTTGAATTTTTTTTTTTTTTTACCAAGACCGGTTGGGCAATTATCTATTATAAAAATTTACAAGCCCCTCCCTCTTTTGTGTAGCCATATCTTTGCATTTGTTTGGCAAATTGAGACATCATGTTTGTAACAGCTAATCTGTTATCATAATATGTGGATGCTTTCACTTAAGTGAAATTCCTTGATCCTGCTCCGCTTGAGTGATTGGCTTAGCTCAGACCTGGCTCAACTCTTAATACCATGTTGGTGAAAACGGGCCCTAGTGTTACTCTGGGAGCAAGGCTTTCACTGTGAGAGTAAACATAGGCTGCGCGGCAGCATACCCTCGGCTATTCAGCAGGCCATACTAATGCCCAGTTCTCACGGCACGTTACGGAGAACTTTTTTACCACTGAGGGGTAGCTTGAGTAGAATTCTAGGAAAAAAATGACCATCCCGGCGACATACAATGTTTATAAAACCATTATATAATTAATTAAAAGCATATCATGGCGGGATAAGATAGTAAATCGGCGGGATACCATCATATTCCTGCGGAAAAGATCTAAATGCCTGAGGGCAAGATCTAAATGCCTGTGGGATGTCAAAGATCGTCGGCGGGATGTCAAAAGATTGTCGGCGGGATGTCAAAAACTGCCGGCGAGGCTGCAAATGTCCCCCCAGAGGCAGGAGAGGTCCCCGCAGGGGCAGGAGAGGTCCCCTCAGGGGCAGGGGATGTCCTAATATCCTGCCGGAGATGTTTTTGAGACGTTCTCACTGAAAAAATCCCCGCCGGACATCCAAAAATCAAGAAAATTTTGGGCTCTATTCCGCCTTCATGAAAAAAAAGTTTGAACCTGTTGAATCTTTTTTGACATCCATGGCGCAGTATTTCCATTTCTAGGAACCCTTGAGGGGAACAAAAACTACCCCTGGGGGGATGTGAAAAGTTAACGGCGGTCGGCGGATCACCCAAATTCATCCAAATTACCAGGAAATACCATCACGCCGACGTCTAAAGTGCTCCGTAGATTCAGATTCAGATTCAGATATTTTTTATTTCTCTCAAAAGCAAACACAATAATACAATGTTTCAACATTTACAAAAATGGCAATTGCTTCAAGATGGGTGACCCTTTTAAAACATCTATGATGTTGCTATCAAAGGGCCACCCTCCCCCATCCCAAAAAAAAAAAAAAAAAAAAGAGAGAGAGAGAGAAAACAAAAAAATATATATATATAATAATAGCAACACTGAATGGTACTTTTTCTTAAAAACTGCATGCAGTCAGAGAGGATGGAGGTCACAGTGATAGCTGTTCTTGTCTTTATATTATAATTGTGAACAGTAAATAATTAAATAAGAATTTGATTAAAAATATTTCTCTCTTGAGGAACTGAATTGGTTAAGGAATGACAAAAATAAATAAAAAATCAATCCACACGGTTACAAATATAACAATTTTGAACATAACATATTGAATTATATGACTGGATGAAATTCTGCTTAACATAATTTTTAAATCCATCTAAACTGTGAGTAAAAATTTTGGACTTAAAATTCGGGTTCATTTCATTATAAATTTTCGGAAATTTGTATGAGATACTATTTCGTGCAAATTCATGGCTCACAGCAGGCAGACGATAAATATGTCCAAGACGTTCATTTATATTAAACACATGAGTGTTTCTCTGGAGCATTTCTGACAAAAAATATTCTGGTAAGGTATTATTCGCTAACTTAAAACAAAACTTCAAGTCATGGAGTGCACACAGGTCTTGTAACTTGAGAATTTTTAATTGTTTAAATAGTGGGCTAGTATGAGCATTATATTTACTTTTCGTAATTATTCTGATAGCTTTTTTTTGTAACTTGAATATTTTATTACAGTTCACCCCCCAGATCATGATTCCATAATTGAGATGAGGTGCTATTAATGCATTGTAAATATTCAGCAGTGCGCTAGAAGGTAGAACATTTTTCATTTTATTCATTACCCCAATAGTCCGTGATATTTTCTTTCTCACATTATTAATATGGGAATCCCATTTAAGATTTTGATGGAGATAAATACCAAGAAAATCAAAACTTTGAGCAAATTCAACTTCAGTGCCATCTATTGTCAATTTCGGAAAATTCACAATTCTTCTCGTTGTGTGGAACATCATAGCCTTAGTTTTTTGCACATTTAAAGAAAGCCTATTGAGTTTCATCCAATTTGATATAACAGCCAGTTCATCATTCAGATTCATACAATCATTTTGGTTCCAGTGAACATTCAAGGTAGCACATAAAGTTGTGTCATCCGCGTACAGAATTGGGTGGAAATACTTTGTAACTATTGTAATATCATTGACATATATTAAAAAGAGTAGAGGGCCCATTATGGAACCTTGAGGAACCCCACATTTAATTTCTGAGGTGTCAGATAGAATATCATCATACACTGCGTTCCCAATTATTATGCAACTATGCATTTTCATAATACATCTGAAAGGAATAGCACTATTCGGATATCCTTCTCACACAATGACATGCGTGTTATGAGGCAAATATCCTGTATCTTTCTTCTAATTATGTTGGTTCAGTGAGGAGTTATGCTATATAATCAGGTTTTGGGGTGTTCCTAATTTTTATGCAAATTGTTGGAAAAGCGCGCAATGCCACCCAAAATCCGAAATTTTATCATGAAATGCCTCTAACATATACCTCATAATGATAAATGAAAAACATAACCGTCATTTCGGATGAGGGTGCCTCCATGATCAAGAAATACACATAATACAACTGCATTGAAAAACCATTGAAATTTCTTTTTCCTTGAAATAAAAGCCTCCCATGTTCTTAAAATAAGTCAAATCATCGAAAATTTAGCTGACATATATCTTTATGACACTAGGATATTCTTCTGCGACAAACTACAAAATCCGAGATCTGTTCAACGTGTGATATCAAGTCAAAATCTCACACCTCTTCTTCCCATTGGAATAGCATTGGCAATCGGATGAGTTCAATTCATCTCAAGATACTTTTTAAGCGAGGCGATGTAATTTTATTTTAATTGGTTTAGGGGAGAGTTCTAAACCTAAGGAAAGTGGACAATGAGTTTGGTAATTATTTTATAATTTGCGTGGCCAACACTGGCTTTTTATTGCGATAAAACTGTAATTTCAATGCTATTTCAATGCAGGAGTATAACATGGATTTCTCGGATATGAATGGATCCATATTTGGAATGATGGTTCTAAGTTTCCTTTAGTGTTGTGGGGTATATGTTCATAACATTTTCAGATCATTCTGGTTGATTTTGGGTGACCATGGATGCTTTCCAAGAAATTGCATAATAATTGGGAACACCTAAAAACATGATTACATGGCATAACTCCAAACTGAGCCAATGGAATTGGACAAAACTGACAGGATATTGGCTTCATGACATATTAATCATTTTGAGTAAAGGATATCCAAATGGCATCATTCCTTTTGGAGATATAGCGAAAAAACGTAGTTGCATAATAATTGGGAACGCAGTGTATTGTACCTGCTGTATTCTATCACTGAGATAGTTCTTCATTAGTTTTAATGAGGTGTCTGCAAATCCATAATATTTCAATTTTGATAATAATATCTCATGATCCAGTGTGTCAAAAGCCTTTGAGAGGTCAAGGTACATATTGTAACGTGCCGTATGACTCATACTGAAGCATGTGAAATACATTGACTTACTGCCGGTGAGGGTTGGCTGCACGATGCGCAGAGCCCCCACCTCCCCCCAACAAAAAAAAGGAAAACTGATAAAAAAACGTCGGGCAAAGATCTGAAAATTTAGCACAGGAGAATATGCACTTGGAAGTGGTAGGCTGTATAACTACCATCTTGCAAGGGAAATATGGTAACTAAATGAAATTTTCCCAAAGTAACTACAATCTTTTTTTGGCTGATGGAAAATGTTGTTTGATGAATGAAACGTCCATTTCTCTTATTTTATATGATTTTTTAAAAATTGTATTTAACTTTGACAAATTCCTCTTCCCAAGCATTAAAGAGATTCAAGGTACAAATGTACTGAAAAGAGATGTTGCAATGAAATAAAATGGTCACCTCATTGCTATATCCTCCTCTTGTCCTAATGAGCCTACCAAGTGATTAAATACAGGAGGTAAAGTCCTAATCATCCATCTATCCATGATTCTCTGGATGTATTAATAAAACAATATAAATGATCAATCAATCAATCAATCATCTATCTATCTATCTATCTATCTATCTATCTATCTATCTAGCTAGCCTATCTATCTGTCAATCTATCTGTCCATCTATCTGTCTAGCTGTCTATCTATCTATATATCTATCAACCTAAAAACGAATCAATAGTGCAATAGGAAAATCTATTTTCAGGGATACATTCACGATGGATCTATCACAAACAATCAATCAATCTACCAATCAAACAATCTTCAATCATCTAAACAACTCATCTATCATTCTATCAATCTGTCAATCTATCAATCTATCAATCCGTCTATCTATCTATCTATCTATCTATCTATCTATCTATCTATCTATCTATCTATCTATCTATCTGTCTAGCTGTCTATCTATCTATATATCTATCAACCTAAAAACGAATCAATAGTGCAATAGGAAAATCTATTTTCAGGGATACATTCACGATGGATCTATCACAAACAATCAATCAATCTACCAATCAAACAATCTTCAATCATCTAAACAACTCATCTATCATTCTATCAATCTGTCAATCTATCTATCTATCTATCTATCTATCTATCTATCTATCTATCTATCTATCCATATATCCATCTATCCATCTGTCTATCCTACCTTTTCTTATCATAAATTATGAATACAGTAAAAGGCCAGCATAAAAACAGAAATAATAGGTAGGTGTCTAACTATCCAATCTATTTTAAATATTAAATCTATTTTAAATATTAAACTAAAAACAATGTATGGCCTACAGATACTTTTTGAGACTAACAGATTTGCTGGTTAACACCAAAAATGTTAAATGCTGTTCAAGCTTGGTGGTACAACAATAGCTGAAAACACCATAAAAAGCTTGCATGGGATATAAAAAGTCATATCTCAGCTTCTACTTGGCCTATATTTCTGATAGAAATTGGAAATTTCATTATTTGTTTTAGATTAAAAAAACTAAGGTTATCAATGTTTGAACACACTTCCAAGAAAAACAGGGAATTTTGTTTGAAAGATGAGGGTACTACATTGTATGCATCTGCTTCTATACCCTCCCCTTTGTTCTTGGGTTTGGTCATTAGAGAGGATCAGTGACATCATGTTACATAATGCCCATTCAACAAAAGCTGCACCCCCTTCCATCTTGACACTTGTTCTGTTCAAGGTGCTAAAATATGCTTGTGTTGAGTTTTGTAATGAATTAATACAAAAATTTTTCCAATAATATCTTTGTATAAATATAAAACTAAATATTTAAATTCATAGAAAATGGGTTTTGTTACATACCAAGTAAATTTCTATATAACCCTGTATTTAGTGGCATAATGTCTGCAATCATGAAATGATCACATTTAGTTTTTATGCAAAACTCTAAATAAAAGCAAGCTGACATTACTTTAATTTCTTGTTTTTAATTATCAATTTGTCTGTAAAACCATATACTGTACACTGTAAGAGCTAAATAAAATATGTGTCATTGTCATTGTCATTGTCACTGAGGTTAGATTTGAGCAAAAGGGTAACATGTGAGTCTTTGAGATTTTTGTCAAAAGTCTTAAATGGTAAGGCCCCTGAGCAAGCACTATGAGCATAAATCATATTTGTCTATATATAATTTATAATATTAAAACACATAAATTCTGAGGAAGAATGTGACAAAATGTTACACTTGGGACACGTTGTAGGGTAAGATTCTTTGAGTCTGACCCTTAGGGAGGGTAACCTTGAGTCGGACACTTTTATTGGAGCTGTTGGGTAACTGAGAGTATCTACACCAGTGTATTTGGTACCAATGCGTAGCCCAAGATCTCTTTCATCCATTCAAAAAGTATCAGCCTGATATGAATATTTTTAGTTTGATTTCCAAGACCATAAAGATGGGTTAAAAACCCGTTTTTCTCCCAAATTTTGTCATAAAATTGTGTATTTTAGTGAATTTTAGCCATATTTGAAGAATCCTTTGCTGGCCTATAGTATTGATCTGACATCAATGTATGTGTTATTCAGTTAGAAGGAAACTTTGCCCGTTTTTTAATCAAACATGAGCTTTTTCAATTGAAGGGAAGGCTCTAAAGCACCTGTACCTTTGAGTCTTGTTTTTACAACACAGCTGTCCGACTCAAAGATACCCTATGTCATTTTTTATTCCAGATATTTAACCACAAATTCAGTTCTTGTGTTGTGCCAATTGTCAAGTTTTTGTTAGATGTAGTAAAAACGCTTAATTTGAGGCCCTGGTTGACAATCAATAACCCATGGGCCAAACAAGATATCACTTTTTTAAATTACACAGAATCCAAGTGTCCGACTCAAAGTACATTACCCTATGCACTTTGAGTAACTAAGATCCAAAATTGACTGAAATGTGACAATTCAATGGTCAACAGTATTTGGCATATTTTTAGCAATTTCTGTCTTTATATTCAAATATCTGATGGTTTAATAGATGTATGCACGAAAATCATGTATTTCATTGATGTTTATCCATTTTGTTCATATTCAAGAACATAGCATGATTTTATTAGACACAAAATGGTCAGGAAGTGGGTATTTTCACATTTTTGTGAAATTTTAAACTTGAATATATGAAAAGACAGAAATTGCTAAAAATAGGTAAAAACTGTAGACCTTTGAATTGTAACATTTCAGTCAAATTTGAGTCTTGGTCTCTCAAAAGTGCCAAACAACATGTCCAAAGTTTTTTATCACATTCTTCTTCAGAATTGATGTGGTTAAATATAATAAATTAACATTATTTCATATCTGCATAATTCAGAGAACCTTAATGAAAAGGATTACCGCGAAGAAACTTATGTGGATGATGTTTACTCATAACTGTTTAAAATGGCATTGGTTTGACATTGATAACTGATGTCATATTTTTGTCTTTGAGCTTTGAAAGTCTGTGAAATTGTGATTTGTCCAACTTTGACGTCCTTTATCTCTGGAACTAATCATTGCATATGACCAGTACCTGGTCTTGCTACTATAGCAGATTATAAATCCGAGATTAGAAGCCTGTAGAGAATAGGTTTTTGAGTTGTAGCTTTTTGAAAAAGCTGCATCAAGCATTTGCGCCAAATGGAAAGGCATTTTGAAATGCCTGTAGAAATAATCCAATATGAAAGATTGCCCTTAATACTGGTCCAAGCCACTGTGTGGAACCCAGATATCAGGTTTAGAAACAACCAAGGTGGTATCTTTCACGAAATCCAAAATATTAACATTTGAAAAGTGACTTTCATATGGACAAAAATGCCTCAAAATCGTTTTTATAACTTTTCCAGACAAACCTGAGATCAGTAGAAGATGAGATAGGCCTATGAATTTTTATTGCCCATGCAGGCTTATGGACCATGTACCATGTGCAACCATACATATTTATATTATTTACATGTATGATTTAAAATGTAATATCTTGAAAACCATTGATTTTCAGTGATGTTTCACATTTTGACCCCCCCCCCTCCTTGGCTGTCATACACATCTGAGTTGTGAAGTAGGCTAATGCACCCTCCATTCTTTAGAGAGACTTTACCCAGATTACATCATCTTATATAAGGTGATTGAGGTACAGCAGACAATGGCCAATTCATGCCTATAGGGGAGAGGGTTGAGCAGCTGGGAAGGGGGAGGCTAAAAGGTCCCTTTAAGAGGAAGAATTGGTGCTCATACAAAATGTTGTAATTCTCCAAAATTATCATAACATGTATACAACACAATGATTTATCAGACCACATTTCATTTCACATTTCTCCCAAATCCTGCAATAAACAGCATTTTCAAAAGGAGTCATACATATAATAATTACTATAGGCCTATACATGACATTGTATAATTATGCATTTTTGACAAATTCCAGGTCCGTTTTGGACATCCCATTTTAGGCCTGAGGCTTCTTCATTTTTCCTCCCAGGTGCCTCAGACTTTTGAGGTGAACTAAAAAATGGCCATTCTAATGCATGTGCTTATTCAATTTCGTGTAATCCCTTTGTCTCAGCCATAATTAATTACTGAAATCGCAATTTTGTACGGCCGTTTCGCTTTTACCTCATTTTGGACCTCCTATTAAACGTCTGAGGCTTCTTCATTTTTCCCCTCAGGTACCTGAGACTTCCCAGGTGAACTAAAAAACGGCCATTCTAATGCATGAGCCTATTTCCATGGATTTTTTTCCTTCCGGCAAACCGTAATGTACAATTGAAATCGCGATTTCATATAGCTGCTTCTGCTCAACTTTTCTTTCCCCAACTTTTTTTCAATAGAAAAAATTGCAAAAACTGATGCAATGGCTGTGAATATTAGTCCATAGTGTATCTAACGACAATAAGCTTTAAAGTAAAATAATCTACCCATTACCATTTTGGCTTTTCGCGCAGAAATGTTGGAAAATAGGGATTTTTTCTAATTTTTTGGTTTTTATAAAAATTCATAGGACCAACATTCCAACTGAGTCAAGCTGTTTAAAGAGGCATTAGTTAGACACCTAATTGAAAAATTTCATAGATTTAACTCCAAAATTGACTGAATCATACAGGTTTGAAATAATAGTATTTTTTCATATTTTTGGTAAATTGTCATCCGTTCAACTTTCGAAGAGCATTTAGACCCACAAAAATACATCTTGGGCACTTAATGCATACGATGTATGCAAATTTCAGTGTTAAAAGTCCAGCAGTTTTTTAGTTAGGTCCCAGAAACAAAAAAATACAATTTTTCACATTTTTCAATGATTGTGACAAAAGTATCTTTATCATGGGGATTAGACCTATAAAAGGCTCAACTGGGATAAAAGATACTATATTTACCCAAAAATGATACATGTACATGCCATAGTTTTGGCTTTACACCCAATACACAAAAAAAATATTTTTTCACATTTTTCAATAACTGTGAGAAAAGTATTAATCTCATGTGGATTAAACCCCTAAAAGACACAACTAGGATAAAAGATACAATAATGTCCAAAAAATAAAAAGTATACATCCCATATTTTTGGCGTTACTCCCAATACACAAGTGGGACGCCCGTTATCCGGACGCCCGCCCTCCCGTCCGCCCGCCCGCCCACCGGACGGACAAATTTTCCCAAAGTAACTACAATACCCGTCGGCAATGTATACATTGCCGAGGGTAAAAACTGTGCTCTTGGAGTGAATTCACGATTTCTGATAGTTTCCTCTTGCCAACATACTCTTGCCAAAGTCTTGTCTGTGTGAATGGGGCTGAAGGATATATAGAGTTACGGAGTAACTTCTGCTTCAAATTTTATTACTCTGTGAGAAGATTATTTGTTTTGCTAATTACTGTGCTGATGTCATATCAAAATGTACCCAGAGAACTCACTTCCATCTAGTGACTTAAATTTTTTTCACAATTTGCCAATGATAATGTGACCACGTGTTCTGAAATCTGAAAGATATTGTCTTTACCTTTTATTTAGTAATTACAGCAAATGCAGATAATATCTTAACCAAGTCATGCTTTAACATCACGATAACGATATACAATAATATGTACTTTATTCAGTCCAAAAAAATCACCTTATAAAAAAGACCTTATCACATTTGTTGAGAATGGACATGTCCTGGACCAATCAGATGCACGTAAGTTGCTGAGTATGGTAATTAGAAAACAGAAGAGGCTGGTCTTGGAGACTCTATGATTGCCCAGTTGTTTCCCCTAAGCCAGTGTGTTCTTTTGTTCATAGATAACTCCTCCCGTGGGAATGTCTCAAAAGTGACTGATTACTGGCCATCCAATCAAAATGTGTTGTTTTCAAATTTTCCCATGGATTATGAAAATTTGTTATTCTTTACAGTCTTGCCCGAGTCTATTTCCCTGAGTGAAAAAAATGGGAACTTCTCAAAATAATGTTGTTTCCAAACATATTTTTTATGGTTTGTATTTTGTAACCCCTGCTTTTCAACTTATCACTCCCCCCTCCATTTGTGCTCATGCTATACACTTCATATTGACTCAGTGTCCTTCGTCTTGCCTCAGTCTTGTCACAAAATCCGTATTTGTAGAACTGTTTGTACAAGCCTATAGTCTTTATGATGAGTAGGGCACTATATGACAGGTGGATGTGACAGTCTACATAGTAGTACATAGTGAGTGCGTCTTTTGAAGTCTGTAAAGTTAACACAATCATCTACTGTGACATGGATGCTTATATCAACTATCTAATGCAATTGGTAATTTATAATGCAATTGGAAATGTACTATATCCTTGCCCTCGGAAATGTTGTGAAAGAAGTTATGGTTACTTCGCCCTTAGTGGGCCTGTAGGCACTGCCTGCTTAACCACAAGGTCCTAAGCAGAAAGAATATTACAAAATGACAGACAAAGAAACTATCTAGAAACAATCTGTACAACATAATCTATTTACGCAATCAGTCAATGTCCTTCTGTCAAAAATCTCTTATCTTGTGAATAAAATGAATAGGTTTACTGAATGATCGAGATCTGACAAAGCTGAAGGAAGATCAATCATCACAAATCTAAACAAGAATGTCAGGAGCTGTCTCCTAAGTCAATTTTACATTTTCTGATAATGTGATCTTACTAAGTGTCACTGCATGCACAACATTCTCAATCTAATTTTCATTTTGTCACAGTTCATACAGAATGGCTTAGCCTTGGTGTAGTTATGAAATAGAGCATCGAAATAGAAGTTCCTACATAGTAACAAAGTTTTCACATATTGAAACAGACAACTGTAGTTATTGCAACTATCTGGAGAATGGAGATTGCATATATATTTACACAATTGAAATAATGCATGGATTTTTTTACACCACTGACTAACTTTCAAACTAACTATAAAGATGTCAAATGAATCAATTGGCAATTATTTTGTAAAATCAATAAACTTTACTTACTATGAACACATCAGGAGCATTTCGAATACAATGTGCTTGTTTCTCAAAATTCGGATGTTCCATAATAGTTAAATTTTGGCAGTCTCTGGTTAAACTGTGGCAGTTAAACAAATGTATCTTTACTGTATAATTATGAGATTCAATGCCAAAGTCTCGTCAGGACGAATGGAAGGAGACCTGACAAGAGAGAAGAGTTTGTGCAATATAAGCATTTTTAATTTAGGTCTATAAAATTTACAAAAACACAGTTACAAAAACTTCAAAAGAATCCTATAAAACGTTCCAAAAAAAGTATTCTTGTAGAAAATCCTACGAAAACTTTGTAGAATTACTTTTCTCCCCTGTTAATCATGTAATATGTATGTGCGATAATGCCGATAAGCAGAGTCGGAGTCATAATTCAGGAGACCCAAGGAGTGAGATTCTGAGTCAAGAGTCGTTTTTAAAAAAGGAGTCAGAGTCGGTTCACCGAACACCTAACCCAAAAGCCCTGACTAAATCGAGCACAAAGTTAATAAAATACTGATTAAATTTGTTAGCTGTAGTTGTTTAAACTAACACCATTGTACCATACAAATAGCATGCCATTTTTCCTTTCAAAAAGTAATAAGTCCCTTAATATTTTGCTTTAAGAATCTTTCAGAAGCATTGATTGGGGCAATCAATCATAGAAAGACAAAATGCCGTTTGGAAGATTTATGGCATGTTCTAGGGAAATCAACAATGGAATCTGTCTTTGAAAATGGAGTTCAATAGAGCAGGAGGTCAATAGTAAAGTCAGAGTGGATTGAAATTTGACAAGGCCTGTACGAGCAGTGTTGATTCACATGTAATTGACATCACATCAATCAAAAGTTGATCAAAAGTTTCAAGTTTGTAATGCAACAAATAAAACTGAAGCTGATATAGATTCATTGAGTGGATTTGATGAGTGAGGTGAGCCAAGGGTGCCGGAACAGGGGGGGCAGGGGGGGCAAGGTTCAAAGAAAAAAAAATGTCAGGCCTTCATTTACAGTGAATTTAACTTAAAAAAAAAAGAAGTATATTCAAAATTATTATTTCTGCTACATCAAATTTTTGTGGCGTGAATTAGATTTGCCCTTTCTCGACCGACCGCCCCTGCCACCCTCATTTCGTTCCCGCACCCTTGAGTTGAGCCCATATATTACGAGATGCAAAAATCAATCATGAGACAACCAATGAAAGAGGAAGCAATTTTGAGTATTTTTAATTCAAAAATTGTAAACTTCTTCATGTACTTCCGAAATTCAAGTAATGATCTATTTGAATGTTACCCCAAGATTGGTAAAACTTCTCAATGTATGCTTCCTGTCAGACTGTTATTTAACATGTTGAAACAACAAAAAACGGCCATTGTCGCCAATTTTTTAATAACATTTATTGTGATGGTATGAGTGATTAGTTACAATGACTGTGACAAAGAACTATGTAGAAAGATATCTACCAAGAGATCCACTATGAGATCCAAAAGATCTAAACTGGTCCTACCACAGTCCTGGGATATTGTGATTCTCTGTTATATTTTCTTATTATTCTAGCATAACTTATTCCATATCTTTTTTAACCCAAAGCAATTTTGTAAGTGTTAGGTAAACTTGCAATATGATGTAAAAGAAGTCAAATCATCAATGTCCTCTTTTGGATCCAGCTAAAAGGATAATCCGTCTTTATGTTGTCAATACTAAAAGCCTTTAAACAAAGGAATTTTCTAGCAAACAATTCTTAGTCCAGTAATAGAATGAGACTGTGAGATGCTTTCCGATAGACCCATCAGCTCACCAAACAAAGGATTAACATCGCCCGTCCTTGTTGAATAACATTGTTTTGAGAAAAAATTATCTTGTAAAATCTTTTTACTCGAAAGTAATAGAAATTTATCAAATAATATGGAACAAAATTACGAAAACAGTTCACTCAAGCAATAGATTAGCCTAGTAATTGTGTAACATGTTGCCGACTCCCGCTCTCTCTCCCATTTCATCAATCAACCCTCATGAATGCCCATAACTGGGCTTAGAGGGCTGCACTTATCATATCCATCTATCTATTTATCTACCATCTACTCTGTAAAAAAGAGTTGTGTGAAACAGACAAAAAAGAAAGTTAGCTGGTGTCCGTCCAAAATTTTGTGTAAATTCTGACAAAATGTTAGCATATTTTGGATATTTCAGTGGTCAAATCATACAAAAAATTGATCCGGATTGACAAATTCCATGACTATTTCACATTTTGATAAAAAACAGATATACACAAAATTTTGGACAGACACCAACTAACTTTCATTTTGTCTGTATTCGCAAACCTTTTTTTTCAGTGTATGTTGTTTGACATATTGCTTTACATTCTTGTTGAGGAGAAGATGAAGCTGATCTTTGCTGTGGTACGTCACTTTTAACCAAAAGAGTGACCTTGTAAAATCATGCTCCCTTGAAAGTAATACAATACTGGTAAAATAGTAATGCAAGAAAACAGCTCACAAAGCAAAGGATTAGCTTACACCATCTCAGTTGTGTTACATTGCTTAATATATAGGATTGTTTCCTGCTGAGGGGAAGATAGGCAGATTTTGCTAAGACAATTATGATATTGTAGCCAGTAAGTATACTCAGCATACCCTAAGCATTAAAATGAATGTGAAGTAACACACTTTTATAGCAAGATATAAATTCATAAAATTGTCATTTGTTTTGTAATATTCAGCAGTAAAAAACAACAACATTTAATTTCAGTTCAAGATCACTTTCAGAAGCCTCATTTTCCAAAAAGGAGTATTCCTTTGAGACTCGATGTGGTTGTACTAATAAGTTTAACAACTTAAAAGCCATTTTGCAGTGAGCGTGTGTTCCCTTTATTTGTTTTTAGCATGCTACCATGGGAACATGATTGCTGATTTACAGCTGTAGCAATTGATCTAAAGAAATCACTTTTTTTTCTTAGTGCCAGAATGAACCTATGATGTCATAGGTGGATGCTCCATTGCCAACCACTAGAGGATATGCAAAATTGGTGCAATCAATGATGCCATAGGTCAAACTGGCCAATAGCATCCGTTGTGGACAGTTTCATCATAGCCTTGCAGTTGCATCATTGCCAGAGCGGCCAATAATATCACAACAACTCAGGTGCAAGGTTGGACTACTTCTGGGGGGGGGGCAATCTGCTCAAAAGCTGTCAATTGATCCTCATATCTCCATATTAACTCCTGTCAACTGTGGTAACCAATAAAACAATATAGGATTAAAGTAATTGTTGGTAGTTTTTCACTGAAAGGAGCCAACAAAACTGCAACAGTAAACAAAATGCTTAACTTGACAGATCCATAATATCAAATCCAATTTAGATCAGAAGCATTTTGGTGAACAACTGTGATTAATATCCAGTTATCCTATTAACCATGCTTCGTTGAAGTTCAGGCACTTTTGGTATCACTAAACAATAAACAATCCCCCCTCCCCGTCAACACCTGAGTTTTTGCTGTGGTATCATTGGCTCATCTGGCCATGACATAATTGCCAGGCTATGATGAAGTTGTCTACATGAAATGCTATTGGCCAGTTTGACCTATGACAGCATAGCTAGCACCAAAGTTCTATAGGTTCCAATGGAGTCTCCAGCTTTGACATCATAGGTCCACACTATGAAAAAAATGTATTTCTTCAGAGCAATTGCGAGAGCTGTAAGTAATGCATTGACAAGCGGAAAACTTGTGCATGATAATCAAAGAGTTACACACTCACCCTTGTGCTTGATCTTTTAATTGCTTTGAATTCAAGGTGATGCAAAGAGATTTCATCATTCAAACGACATCAAACTGTGTGAAGTTTCAAAATCATTTCCTATTCTGATAACGGGGAACTGCTCCATAGCTATGATCTGTTACATGAAACCTCAACACAGCATGCTCACCTTACATTAACACTCTGCTCTCTGTGTTTCCTGTGAATGGGAGTATGAAATGAGAGTATGAGAATGTGTCAATAATTTAGGAGCCATTTTGTGGTGATTGTGCGTCCCCTTTATTCGTCTTTGGCATGCAACCATGCAGATATCATTGCTGATATTACTGCAAGTAGTGTTTGGGGAAGTGGAAACCTGTGGGGCACATTTTGTGTTAGAAATAACAAATTTCACTGTACCGTCATCCATATATACTCACTCATGATATGTAGTACAAAAACAAACATGAATTAATCTCAAATATACATATCCTTGTCAGTTATATGCATGGGTAAGTGAAATTAAGTGACCACTCATTTGAATGGAAAAGAATGGACTTTCAGACTGCAAGTATCACTGATTTTCAGAACCGGAATGGTAAGATTTCTTTTAACTATGAACATGTAGTTAACATTGAATAAATTCGCTTGAGCATTAAATTTTAATTAAAAATTCATTTTAATGGTGCCATTTAGGGAGAAGTTAATTTTATAATTAGTTAATCAAAATAGAAGAGCAGCTCTCAAATTATTATCAAAATGGTACAGTTTTTAGGTAGTCAGCCAGGATCTTCATACAGTGATACTAGATGACAAGAACCCACCTGTACGTAATTGATCTTAAATTGATCGTATAATAAAAGACATTCTAAAATAAACTTTACTGCAAAAACAGCTCATGGCAAAGCCAACAACAACTTCTACAACTATGGCTGCGGAGAGTGGAACATCTTGCCTGAAAATATCAAAAAATGCCTGAGCAAAGACAATTTTAAAAATATGATAAAACAATATTTTCGACGCCAAACTCACTTTAAAGAAAGAGACGTGTTTATCTAATAGTAAACAGTAACTGCACAAAACATGTACAACTCACTTTCTCTATTTATTTCTATATGACTTTTAATTTGATACTTGATTATAATGGGATTTTCTGAGTGCCCCCATACCACGGGACCACATTGGAAATAAGACGTTTTTTTTATGTGTTATCCTGGCCACCTTGTGTCAACTAAAATAAAGTCAATTTGGTAGACCTGATCTCCAATCTGGGTGACTACTGCTTAATGAGGGGCCACTTGGTCATCAAATCCAGTAATGATGGGGTTTGATTAGACACAGACATGTCTTGCAATAGACTCTTAGAGATAGTGAGAGAAACCTCTTGTTACAGAATAAATGGCAACAATTCCAGATTCATTATTTCAATCTAGGGGGTGAAAGTTTTTCTAGAGGGGTCACTCATTTTTCATAACATGCTTTTAAGCAAGGATATAAAAATGTGGCAACAGAAATACACCATGTAACATGCAAACTCCCACTTTATTCCTGCCTTTGTATTAACAAAGGTCCGTGAATTTTTATGAATGAATGACCCAGGTCCGCATGTGTAAAACAATATTAGTGGGTCCAACTTTGTATGTCTTGGGAGCGGGGGCTAAAAATCTGCATTGATGATGTCCCAACATTTGGTTAGCTGGCTATCATAACATAGGCCTAACTAGTAATGACATCACAATTGCCACATGACGATTGTGACATCACCAGTGATGACATCAAGATTGAACTACAAGCAGTGAAGTGATTGTTCTGGCATTGTCAGTATAAAAAGTGCTTGGCAAAAATGGATGATAATTGAAACAAACCCCCCCCCCCCACACAGGGACGCCACTGCACCTCGGGCAATTCAAACAGTATACATGTAGTGCCCTCAAATGTAGTGTTATTGTTATTTTTGTTGTCACAAGACCTCCGGCCAAAGTTGCCTCAGCCCAGCTGTCTTCTCACTTGGTAAGACCCCTTCATTGCTTTCTGCCTCCTGGGTAAGTACTGAGTGGTTTTTTTTAGTGCTTCTTGCTCATAAGGGACAGCTGCATGACTGTAGAAGTTGGTGAACATAGCTGGATGTTTCATTCCCTGTGAATGACGACTTCCGCAATCTAGTATGCAGCATTCATGTTGAGAAATTCTTTGTTGTTTGGATTTTGTTGGCAATAAAAATTGTTTAACATTTATTGAGTCAATTCATGTTGAAAAAATAAAGTTTAAGATCTTCGCTCATTCATCACTTTGTTGCAATATAGTTGGAGTGTACAAACACATTTCTCAATCAACCAAATGAAACTGGAAGTTTAGCCTTTCACAAATCAATGCAAGGTATATATGGTGATAAATATTTCAGTATATTTCAATATCCTAAGAGGCTTTCCGAATCTGGCCAATGATGAGGAATATATTGCACCTTGTGCCCCACCTTCAATCCTTCATGATTCTCCTGTTTTTTAGGAAAAAAGTTATACATTTATCAATACACAATAGATGGTCGATACAACAAAAACTTTAGAAGCTGGATCATGACAATGAAAAACTAATTATTAAGACTAATTAGAATATCCAAACTGTTATTGCGCAACAAAACAAAATTACATTTTGCTCAAATTACATTCGCTTTAATCAAGCCTTCTGGGTAGACATATAATATGATATATTTGTACGAGTACCAAACTGCATTTCCTTTTTAAATAAAGGGGTATTAGAGAGAGTAACCAAGCTTTATGATTTACTTTGCCAGGGCGCCTACTCCAAAATCTACAAAATCATTCAAACTTTTGTGTTGTTGTTGTGTGCCATAATATGGGGTGAATCGGGACAGTTTTGGCCGTTTTACTGTTATAGAATGGCCACAAATCAACCCAAAAATCAGAATATGGTGTGAAATTGTGTCCGAGCAAAAGGTCTAACTATCCCTTGGAGCTTTAAGTGATATCTTAAATTTCCAATGATCAGGGCCCAGAAAACCGCTGTCCTAATTCACCCCTCACTTTGGGGTGAATCGGGACACTCCATTATTTCCACAATCAAAAGTCCCTACCTTCTTTGAGTAATTGAAACTTGTGAATAATCATTAGAAAACACATTCAATATCGTCAGCCTAAAGCAAAAATGGCCTAAGTCAGACTTAGGCCATTTTTCCTTTTTGGTACCATAGGAAGGCCCTTAGGATAATACTTGTGCCAAAAAAATGTGGACTCCTAAATTAATAATAAACCCCTCAAAACTCCAACTCAATTTTCGCACAAATTGCCGAAGTCCTGTTGACTTAGGCCATTAGGACTTCAATTTCGTTATCATTAATTTTTGCGGATATCACCAATATGTTTTGGTCAAAATTGTGAGTATTAATTTTATTGATGTTGTTTCCTGGCATTTCATTCATAAATTTTATGGAGAATTGCTTGATAACACAGCTACACCACAAAAGAATTTTGGCCTAAGTCATTGGCTGCCAAAAATGACTTAAGGTGGCTCGATACTCATGAACTTTCCAAGATAGGATTTCTTACAGATGATTTCATATTTGTAGACATTTGACGTAGAAAATGCATCATTTTTCTTGCAATTTTCATTGGTCGAGAGAAGGTATGACACCACTCTCTCCTGAAAAGTGACATAGTATTTTGCATGGGTGGCCATTGCATTCTAAGCCATTAATCTCCTTACATTGACTGACTTTAGCAGTTTCAAGTGAGAGTTTCTGTTTGTGTTTCACACATTTTTAGTACACACATTCTGCAAGTCAAATGCCATGCATTCAGACAACAGGGATTGGGTGATCCATGTAATGAGTGTGTATACAGAAAATAAACTTGTATAATTGTAAATGTAACAATAACATTTTCTCAGAGGAGGCGGCAGAACAACGGGCTTACCAATCGCGGGGTCCCTGATCTGATTTCCATTGTGATTTTCTTATGAATGTTGGCCACTTAACTGGGTCTCCATCCTGTCCTGAGGGACCATTCAGAATTCATGATTCTGGGGGGGGGGGAGGAGAGTTTGGGAATTTTGTTGGAACTTTCTGTCAAAAATGTATACCTCCTTTAGTTTCATGGTTATTTGTACCTCTCATACACTCCATGCAGATTTTTAATACGTCCCCCTTTTCTTTATTAAATATTTATACCCCCCTTAAGCATGTTGTGAGTAATAAGTATCCCCCTTGAAAATGTGTGGGAAAATTGGTCCTCCGTCTGGAAAACTCCTATTTCCCTCAGGTAATAAATTCTATTTACCCTGCAAGGCACATAGAATTTGGACAAAAGGAATAAATTAGTACTGCACCCATTGAAGCATGTAGCACCCACTCAGGTAAAGCTTCCATCTCCCCTTCAACCCAGTCATAAATTCTGATGTCATAGACAGTGCTTTTGGTCAAGGCCTGACAATTTAGTTCGAATAGATGTGAAGCCATTCAGAGTCAGCTGAAAACTGATTTAATATGAGCGCAGCCATGAGCAAAGCTCACTTAGCACAAGGACAGATCATTCTGTTTGCTGCTCCTGTCTACAGTGACTGCCTGAACAGGAAGTGCCTGTAGTTGCCATAAAAATGGAGCTAGTAGTTTAGTCAGAGTTTAGTTTGGTAAATAATTAAAATACCTCAAATATCTTCCAAAATAGCTTTAAAATTTCAGTCTTGTCGTATAACAACCTCCAATGACATATTTCAGGGATTAAAGCATGGAATTAAAGAGGACAGTTTTATGAAAACGATAATGGCAGTTTCAGAAAAATATATTTAATTTTAAGGGATTTCCAAGGGGCTCGGAATAAAAGTTTCGATTTTGAAAATTTAAACTTTTTTATAAAACATAGTGCTAAAAAAAATTGACGAGATAGGATTTTGTATTTCTTTGTCATTTACTTCCAAAAATGGTGGGGAACAATATGATGATACAGACAAGCCTTCCTACCACACTTGAAATTGATATAAACATTTATTTATGTCACCAAGTCATTTTTGAGAAATTAGACCTGCTTGCCAAAAATCGCCTGTAAAAAATTTCTATTCTGAGTATCAAGCTGAAACTCCGGCCGTATGTAGTCCTCTTCATAGCGCATCTAATGCTTCAAACGAGAAGTCTCTAACCCCAATAGAAGTGGCGCAAATTGCAAACGAAGCGGCAGACGCACAGAATTCTCAAAATTGAAAAAAAGATGATGAAGCAGTCTCAGCAGAGCCTGCTGCAATGGTGACGTTACGGTAGATAGGGCCTGCCTGGCTGCGCGTAGATGTGCTCAGATGACGTCATTACACGAGTAGCGAGCCACCTTAAGGCCAATTTTGCTTAAGACTGATGATATGCACAAAATAATTTTTGGAAGAAAACCTGAAATCGATTTCATTGATTATTTGCAGATTTATGAAAATATGATAAATTACAGAAAACGTTTGAAAACTGTAATTTTCTTCAAATTTTGCTAGTGATTGATTATTCTGGACTAAATCCACAATAAATTATGCCAAGTTCAATAATATTCATCAAAAAGCCACGCCAATACACTCAAATAAAAATAAGTAGGGTTCTTTTGTTCGATCCCGAAACTTTGCCACAGACCTGGATCTGAACCCAGGACCAAACATATACAATCCCATATCTAGTCTTTATTTATGGTCTCCTAAAAACACATTAGATAGATTTTAAAGTTTGCTGCATGTTTAGTAGCTCTAGTACTTATGCTTGAATTGGTACATGCAAAGTTTTGATCAGCTTGTAAAAAGACATTCCTGCAGCGCCAAGTTTAAGGTGCTGCAGCTCCTCACTGCCTGCAGTCAGAAATACAAAATTCAATCACATTATGCGCTTGTATGTTAACTAAAAGTGTGCCAAAAACCAAATTCCTAAGCGTAGTAGAAATTGGTGCTTTTGAGCAAATAAAATCTTTCCCTGTTCCGTCCCGATTCACCCCAGTGTCCCAATTCACCCCATATTACGGTACTACATTTTGTGAAGCTTCTGTCTCTCATAAATTATGAAATCAGCTTAAACTAATTTCTAAAAAGGGAACAATATTACGTGTATTGGACATGTCAGGAAAAAAGAACCATTGAATTCTAAAATGAATCTCCTTTAAGCATTGTCAAGGACATCAATCATCAATGCACTTCTTTCTTTCAAGATTAGGTTTTGCGAGATAACTCATTGATCTCAAACAAAGAGGTCCATTTCATGCATAGGGCCATTTGCTTGCAATTGGCGTTATGAGTGTACCCAACAATACTACCCCATTTTCTCTTTGCATTTTCATTGTGAGGAAAAGAGGGTGGCAGATAAAAAAAACGCAAAGATTCTATCTCAGGAAAATCACAAAGTGAAAGGCATATCATTTGTGAAAGACAGAAATGCATCTTGCAAAGAGAGCTCCAACCCAAGAATCAGCTTCTTGCAAAGAAAGCTCGAACCGAGAATCAGCTTCTTGCAAAGAGAGCTCCAACCGGAGAATCAGCTTCTTGCAAAGAAAGGCCCAACCGAGAATCAGCTTCTTGCAAAGAAAGCTCCAACCCGAGAATCAGCTTCCTAGAAACATCAGAGACCTTCTCAGGGTCATTTAGTGCATGTGAATGATCTATGTATCTGGATAATGAACAGATTTTTACAATGGTGTTCATCACATGCCTTTTAGAGGTGACTTGTAACGGTTAGGTTGCATTTTGGCTATTTGTCATTGACTCAAAGGCATTTCAGTTTCTTGATCTTCATTCTGACATGAATGCTTTCCTAATGCACTATGAAGTACAGAAGGATTTGCCAAAATTCCAAAATTAAAAATAGCCCAAACAAATGCTAGTAAGCATTATGAATGAAACATTATTATTGGCTGTAGGGGAGACCGAGGCTGGTTGTCACAGGGGCAGGTTGTCACAGTGTGTAAAACTTCAACATGCTACTATTTCTATATAAATCATGCAGGAGCACTGCCATTCTGTACGAATGGCAAAGGGGAGTGTTTAAACCTATCTGGTGAATATATACCTATATCATTCAAAATCTTGATGTCCTATTGGACATTTTTTAAAATTCAGAATTCGCGGCAGGTTGTCACATTTTCGGGGCAGGTTGTCACACTCTCGGGGCAGGTTGTCACACTTTTGGTTATGAGCTCGAATGCAGGAAGTGGAACTCTGCAGGGCAGATCTTGACGAAGAACAGTTATTTTGGACATATGAGGAATCCTTTACTTGCCCAGTGAAGACCTTAACTAACATTCTACTGTGTACAAGTTTGCTACAAATGAACGCTTACCAATCAGCAGGAAAGCATTCTGATCTGGAGTAGGATTTTTACCATTTTTTTTGAAAATTTTACATATAAATTTGAAATCGATTTATTTAAACACAATGCAATATCTGCATGCATCTTCAGTCATCAATAGCATGTATAAAGCACAAATTTATATTTGTGTTAGTTTTTTGGCTTAAAAGCCTGGTCCTAATAGGTAACAACCAGCTCCAAAAAGTGTGACAACCTGCCCCACCTTTTTTGTGACAACCTGCCCCGATTGATGAAAATTCCAAAAATGGGTGACCAAGGCCGTTGTTATAAAAATTGTCACTATTTGTTCTAATGATGATTTAAAGAAATGTTTATATGGTAAGTGTATTTATTAACTGTACCTTTTTCAACAACTATTTGATAAAGACTAGCATTGCATGCAAGTTGAAGGTAAAAAATTACTTTTTGTGACAGGAAATTTTTAACAGACCATGTGCCTACCAGGCTCCCTTCCAGGGGTCAAGATTTTTCAAAAAGACTGGAGTGGCTTATAAAAGCAATAAACAATGATTGGTTGAGCTGTGTGACTCCATAGTTTAGTGCAATAAAAAGTGTGACAACCTGCCCTATGACAACCAGCCCCGGTCTCCCCTATATGTTTTTGAACAGTTTAATGGGTAAAAGCCATGCAGGATGAAAGTGCTTTAAAAATATTATTAACAGTTTTTGTTTTGTTTATTATACCTGATCATCTTAGAAAGATCACCTCAAGTGTTTCGGGACTGTTGATTGGGAAGAAGATTGCCTCCCTAAGAAAAAAATATTGATGATAATCAATCACATTCAAATTCTAACTGTTTTAAACCTCATGGTCATTTCATTGAAATTAATCTTGTGAAGTGAGATTAGGTGGGCAGCTGTTCAATGGGAATCTTCAGAACATGGGTCAAATTCTTGGTAAAAATACGAAAGAATTTTTTTCTTGTATGATACTTGTTGTGACCGAATAACCAGAGCCAATGAAAAGACACCCTACATTTTTTTGTATGTTGTGCACTATGTGTCATTATTTTTGCGGTTTATCTATTTATTATGTATCGCGCTTCAAGACTTTGACCCTTCAGACCTCTACTCTGACAACGCTTCTAAACTTCAGATTGATCACTGCACATTTTGGGATCGTTTCACGCTTATTTTATACCCTGCTTCACAGTGCAAGGAAGGTCAACCTGTGCAGAATTCCACTAGAAGAGTTACAACACATGGATACTCAAAAAATTAATAACTTACAGAGGTTGATGGTCAATGGCAGATATAACATAGTGCAAAAACGGTATGTTCCTCTTAACTTCTGAAGAGACATTTTCTGAGTCACTGATTCCTTGAAATTATTGAAATCAAATGCTGAAAAAGTGTTATGTCTTTTGGTCTATTAGACTCTACAATAACAGTAACTGAAGAATAAACTGTGCAATAGAAAAATTTAAAAAACCTGCAGAGAATTAGAAAACAAAACATGGATCTTTCATTGAGTTTTATTCTTGCTTACTGCTGTTCCGAATCTTGCACTTTCTGACATTGCACACACTTTTTGAGATAAAATCTATAATATAAATGTCTGATTCATTCCATCAAGTATGGTCAAAAAGGTGTTAGAAGCAAAATGAGTGGCTGAGTACTATAGTGTGCTAACTGACATTTTGCACATTTTCAGGAAATGAAAATGAAGTTTTTGAAGTATCAAAAGAATTCATAGATTCTAAAGGGGTAGACTTGTTGTAGTACCATTAAAATGCATGTGGAGAGGAAAGTGACAGGAAAAATGTTGCACTATTTTTTTGACCTTGGTCTGTGATGTCAAGGTCATTTTGTCACTTAGCGCACTATAGCATTAAGTGAAGATACACAAGACACATTATTGCACTGCACCGTCATGTGATGTTTTAACTGCATAAGAATGATTACACACCTTGTCACCAGAACCTTATTCCAAAAGGGCACTTGCCACAAGACACACTTCTGAATGCATTACAAATAAATCAAGTCCTCCAAAAAGACATGGCTCTTGGTAATTTCAGTCCCACAAGTTGGCCTGAACTCCATACATTTACCAAAAGCTTTACCTGGCTGGGCTGATGGTTTTCACTGGCCAAATCCATGCATGAATAATGCAAGTTGTTGGCTGTGTGAAATCAGAGCTCTGTTGTTTTTGTCACTGGTATTTTTAAAATTTAAACTGAAACAAATAAAATTTTATCAACAACCTTCAATTATTTGTTTCAATTGATGCTGAGGATGCTTTCAGACTAATGGTGACCCTTGCATGGCATATATCCTGCAATCTCAGCCTGTGATGTATATCAGCACTAGTTCAAATCCTGATCTGCATGTCTAGCCAAGGTCAATGAGTTCATTAAATTTTGTTCTTGTCTGTGACCTTAGGTTCCTCAATGTCTCCTGAGAAGTCAATTAGGTCTGGGATTGAAAGACGGATCTTGGTGCTGCTGTTAATGAATTTCCAAATTTCTTGGATTTTCCTTTAATTCACCGGTTATTTCCTTCTCAAATTCGTCCTATTTGTCCTGAGATTATTCTTTACTTTCTTATTCTGCTGTACTTGAGAAGCTTGCATTGGTCTCTGGTCTTCATAATATACCTCTGCCATGCTCTGCCCTTCGTCTTTATTTTCTTGCATAATTCTTGACTGAGAGAGATTCTACGTTTCCTCCTTCTGTTCCTAGATATGGGCACATGTTCCCGAACTGCACTGTCAATTTATGAGTTAAATACTTTGTAATTGACAGGAACTATTAGAAATAAAGTTCTATAGTAAAACATGCTCTTACCCTTAATTTTGTCCTCATCTTTTCATAGTTTGCCTTACTCCAATTGCCGCTTGATGTACTCTTTTCATTGTCAAGTTGATTGAAGTTGATGCAGATCATAAAAAAGCAATGGTCACTGTTTCCAAGGGGACTTCATGATGTTCTCATATTGTTGCTCAATACAAGGACAAGCAATGATGGGGCAGCATCACCTCCAGCCCTGTTTGGCTCAGTTATGCTTAGTGTCCGGAAGTTTTCAGTATTCTATGTGTGACCTGTTCTGAGTAGAGGGAGCTGAATGCTGCTCGGCCAGTGCTCGGCCAGTGTAGTTACATGTGATATCCAGAAGATTGAAATACCCTAAGATGAGTTGGGATCTTTGTTCGTAGTACACTAGCTGTAACAGCTTCATGTTGTTGTGCAATACTGCGGAGCTTGGGCGCCTATATAGATGACACTAACTCATAATACTTCCCAATCATGCAATTTCACGTCGACTGCAATATTAATCTCCATGAAGAGTGAATAGAGGGATTCGTCAGTTACCTCTAAGGTATTATCAACATAAAGGCAGATTCCTCTGGCTATGTCCTAGGCCAAAATATTATAAATGGAAAAGCTTGTATCCCTGTAGTGAGATCTCTGACTCCTGGAGATTGTACCAGGTGCTTTTCAGTTTCCATTCAGTGATCGATATAACATGCGGTTTGCATTCGTCAATCTTCAGTCTTTCTTTCAGTGCCTCTGTCCATCTGTCTGTCTGTCTCATTTTTTAGGATGTCGGCGTTTAATGTACTAAATTGTCAATGGTCTCTTTATTGGGAGCTCAGTCATTGCTAAGCATTTGATTGTGTAATTTCTTTCTCCATTCCTGGGTTCCCCTGTTATGTGGCAGGTAAAATTTTCTGCTTGGCCCCACTTATCTGACTTTGCATATCAATCAGCTATTTGCCTTGTTCTCGGATTCCCTCGGGCAAATCTGGCGATATCGTCACATTCCAGTCAGTGTCTTTCAGTTTCTTCAGGTTGGACATAATTCGGTTCCTTTTGTAGTCTGGTGCTTGCTTTACTAATATAGGTCTTTGCCGCTTCCCCTTCTCTCAAAGTCTTCTAACTTCCCTTATTTTCTCTGCTGTTGGAGGTTGTCCTTCACTTTTAAGATATCAAGAGTCCTGCATGTATTATTATTTTTCTATTCTTCAGAATCTGCTGTTTCTAGGGTACTCTCATCTATTCGATAGATAATAAGATTCTGCTTTCTTTTCTCTTCCTTTAATACACCGCCAATTCAAGAGCAAAAAAGAGTAGGGGAACGAGGGGCAAAACGGACCGGCGGGGCAAAATGGTTTTTTAAGTTTTCTCTGAATGTTTTGACCTGCCTTCTAATTTTTTGGTTGGAAAATAAAATAGGATACATGACCAACTTTTCCCGAAAATTCCGTGGATGAGAACGTTGCAGGTATGCAGCGGGGCAAGATGGAGTCCTCCTGTGGGGGCAAAATGGGAGGCACAAAAAAACCAATCCAGTCTAGAAAAGGTTGGAGCTTGACATTGGGTCAATTCAACCATGACATTTGAGACATTTGATAAATTTTCTGGCCATGTAACAGGCAAAATTTTTAAAAATCACGGGAGATTTCTGGATCTAATCCATGTCATCAATAACACCTTGAGGATTTAGGATTAGTGGTAAAACCCTGTATTGTTGAAACTAAAAAGAATGTAACTACCTTTCAAAAAGCATATTCAAGTCCAATACCAGTTTAAATTGTTAAATCATTAAGAAGACTCGGAAATCAGAGTTATGTGAATAATCATAAAAATGTCACATTTCCGCAAAATTTAACTAATTTTGTTTCTTTTGTAACCTAATGTTTATGGTTAAATAATTTGTCAAATAAGTACATAGAATGTAGAATTGTTAGCATCACTCCCAGCTATAATGTCATCCTGTATTGAGATGTTGATTTCATAATTTATTGCTATGTTTACTCTTAGTATTCTGCAATATTCTTACATTGAAATGACACGAATAAATGCATTTTTGTTTGTCAACATGCTTTTTAGTTAGGCTGTCATCAAAACAGCTGATTTATTGCAGAACCTTTGCAACTTTATTTCTTCCCATTTTGCCCCACATGAAATTCCATTTTGCCCCAAGCATGGGGCAAAACGGGATAAAGTTACATTTTTTAAAATAGGGAAAAATTTGAATTGGAACTTTTAAAAAAGCACTTTTCTGTTTTTGAGCAAGTGGTATTGGTACTTCTTCATGGATCAGACTTTATTTGGCATTCGCATGATATACCACCTTCATGCAGCAAGCCTTCGAAGTAAGACGGCCCGTTTTGCCCCTCGTTCCCCTACATTTGAAACGCTCTAATTATTTAAATTACCAAATGTACTCCGATTGTACTGCAAAAATGCGTCTACTCTCTACAAGGAAGCATATTTGGGGCGTATGGATTTGCATACAGGGAGGATAAATGATGTGTCATTTAAGTAATTGCAATACCATACCATAGGCTTGTTGAGTACATGTAGTAGGGTGAAAAGGTTGCACAAATCATTTGTGCGCTATAATGTGTCTTCTGCAAAAAACCAAGAAAACACACTATAGCACTGCACATGACACACTATAGCACCAAACAAATTTACATTTCTTTGAGAACACATTATGAAACTGGGGCAGAGGTCAGCACCAGTCACACAAATTGACATGAGAGACACCACACAACAAGCAGACTAATCAATTTTAGCATTTGGCATTTTTTTTGCAGATGACACACTATAGCACAAACACACTATAGTACTCAGCCACTCAAATATAGAACTTGTGCTGTTACAGCAATCATGAATTATTCAATGCAAGCTAAAGGAGAAAATTGGCAGAATGTGTCAACAGCATTTAAACCATTTGCAGATATTTGGTCCAAAAATAATAATTTATGAAGGAAACTACTCAAGGTAAATATGTTTTTTGTTTAAGATAATTTTGCTATGGGGGCATTCATGACGTTTGTCCCATTGGTCAACAGCAAGGTGGAGAGCAAAGCAAGATGGAGAGCAAAGCAAGGTGGAGAACAAAGCAAGGTGGAGAACAAAGCAAGGTGGAGAGCAAAGCAAGGTGGAGAGCAAAACAAGGTGGAGAACAAAGCAAGGTGGAGAGCAAAGTAAGGTGGAAACACAGCAAGGTTGAGAGCAAAGCAAGGTGGAAAGCAAAGCAAGGTGGAGAGTAAAGTAAGGTGGAGAGCAAAACAAGGTGGAGAGCAAAGCACGGTCGAGAGCAAAGCAAGGTGGAGAGCAAAGCAAGGTAAAGAGCAAAGCAAGGTGAAGAGCAATTCAAGGTGGAGGGCAGTAACTGCACATCTATGAAGACTCTCAGCCTAATTGAGATATGTTGATATATCTCAAGACATATGTATTCAACATTGATTTGCCAAACAGACATATCTGTTTTCATCTGCACATATTGAGACTAATGGAGCGGAAGATCAGTCGTTGACATCCAAGTGAGTTGCAGATCAATTCCAATAGAAAGGAGATAAATACAGATGGGCTTGTAATGGCCGTAAGGCTTTGGACATATTTTAATTATTATCCAACTGGATAGGGTCAATGGCTCCCTACACCTAAATCATGAAATTAACCCTTACAGCAATTAATTGCATATTTGTTAATGGCTTTTTGTGATAACTAATAGTAATATAGGCATTATGTCTAACAGCGATGACACAAAACCAAACACATCCCAATACTGATGGGAACACATCCCAATTCTATTGGGAACAAGTGCGTGGAAAAGCTCTTGACTAACTTCAAACTACAAGCAAATCAGCGTTTGTGCCTTCCTGTGTTATTGTTTAAAGCCAACTCAGCGTGAAAGAGTAGAGCAAAAGAAAAATACTCTACTGACTGTTTGTCAAACCGAGGACACAATTCCAAGCACTCGCCAATACAGATAGGAACAAATGAGCGGAAGAAGCTCTTGACTAACTTCAAAGGCACGAAAATCAGGGAGCGCTTGCTGTGTTATTTGCTAATGTCAGATCAACATGAAAGGGCGAGATACAAGGATTTTCCAGTTGTTGTACCTCCTATCCACTTCAGCAATCTGGGTGCTCCTATCCAGACTGTATTGCAAATCAAGCAGGTGGCTGCTGTTTTGAGGGCTCTCCCCTGCTCTCCTCCTGCCCAAGTTGTTGAGTGTGCTATTTTGATTAAAGCCAGAACAACATGACAGAGAGGGATGTAGTACAGTAAAACCCAAAGCAAAGTAAGAAAATGTTCTGTCAGAAGTCCTCTGTTTACCTTTTTTGCCCTCCATTCTCCTCTCCACCCCAAATCTCCTTACAACTCCCTTTGACTCCTTAACACAATTTTATCCCATATTAAGAACTCTATTATAGAATTCAATGAGGAAACAACAGCACCATGATTTTCAAAATTTTTGTCTGACATGTGTATGCTTTTATTTCATTGACATTCATTAAAGAAAAACATCCTGAGCCTGATAATCATAACATCTCAAATCACGACATCATTGAATATAAGCACACTATATATTCTGATCAGACGTAAGGATCTTCAGTCTGGCTGTCAATGTTTAATCTCATACAACCCTCAAAGTGGCTCATATCACAAAAAAATATATGTCTTCTCAAAAAAATGTAATGCACACTGTAAAATTTGAAATTTTGATTCATTTCAAATGATATAGAGTGAGATGGTTGCACAATTTTTATGAGCTTGTTGTCTTGAGTTATGATAATCTTTCTGTTGTTATAACCCACTCAACATGCACCCATCGGCCCTACGTCTATTTCAGTTAGGCAAATATCTGTCGGCTCACAGATGTCCACCCAACATTGGACCACCTGTGATGTTAGGCGTTCTGATCAATGCCGAAGGAAAAGAAAGTGGCCCTAAGCCTGTTACATGCTGGCCCAATATCCATACACTGACGGTTTGCCGATGGTGGCCCAATCTAGTGGACCTGCATCGGACCAGCTGCTGTTATATGAATGATAATTAATGCAGAAATTATGAAAGTGGCCCATCATCTGTTACACGCCGGCCCAATGTCCATACCCTGATGGTTTGCCGATGGTGGCCCACTCTAGCGGACTGCATCGGACCAGCTGCTGTTATAGGCATGATAATTAATGCAGAAATTATTAAAGTGGCCCATCATCTATTACAGGCTGGCCCAATATCCATGCCCTGATGGTTTGCCGATGGTGGCCCACTCTAGTGGACCTGCATCGGACCAGCTGCTGTTATTTGCATGATAATTAATTCAGAAATTACTAAAGTGGCCCAACGTCTGTTAAACACTGGCCCAATATCCACACCCTGATGGTTTGCCGATTATGGCCCAATCTACTGGACCTGCATCGGATCAGCTGCTGTTATATCGATGATGATTAATGCAGAAATTATGAAAGTGGCCCATCATCTGTTACACACTGGCCCAATATCCATACCCTGATGGTTTGCCGATTATGGCCCACTCTAGTGGACCTGCATCGGACCAGCTGCTGTTATATGCAGAAATTATCAAAGTGGCCCAATGTCTGTTACAAGCTGGCCCAATACCCATTCCCTGATGATTTGCCAATGGTGGCTCTCTGTAGGCCGATCATGGTCAAACAACTGTTCATACTATCCATATTAGGTGATGCATAAATTTATAAAAGTGGTCCAATTTCAACTCAACGTTCTTGCAATATATGTGATATGAGCAGTTGCCAATGTTAGCCCAATCAATTGGCCAGTCATCCAGTCAACCACTACCATAACACTCTTGAGCTGAGCATATCCCAGTCAACATTGTGATGATGGCTGGATGATGGCCTAATGTCCGCGATTTCATCGGTCCAATATCGGCGGCCGAAATTGGCCCAATGGTGGCGCGATGTTGTGCCCAACATCCAGCCACCGTTGATCTGCCGTCGGCCCTCGTTGATATCTACCCAGTGGTGCTCGATGTTATACCACCGGTTGGAACCAACATCCTGCCACAATTGGCTGGACATGCGCCCAACATGGATATCTGCCCAATAGTGGCCTGGTGTTGTGCCACCTATTAGAACCAACATACTGACACCATTGACTGAACATCCGCACAACGTTGATATCTGCCCGATGGTGGCCAGATGTGGTGCCATCTATTATAACCAACATCCTGCCACCATTGGCCGGACTTCCGCCCGACGTTGATATCTGCTATCCGCTGTTGTGGCACCTGATAGAATCAACATCCTGCCACCAATGGTCAGACATGGTGGCCCAATGTCGTACTCCTTGGTTGAACTAACATCCTGTCACCCTCGGCCCCACGCATGACGCAACGTTGGTCTCAGCATAATGGTGGCCCAACAGCATGCCACCATTGGACGGTCATCTGCCCGACGTTGATATCTGCCCGATGGTGGCCCGATGTTATACCACCGGTCAGAACCAGCACCCTGCCACCATTGGCTGGACATCCGCCGAACGTGCGACATGTGGCCCATGACCGGTATGCCAGCACTGGCCCGACATCAGTGCACCAACATTGGCCCGTCATCAGTAAACCAACATTGGCCCGATGTAATTTTGCTCATCGGCCCGACGCATGGCCCTATGTTGGCATCAGCCCAATGGTGGCCCAATGTGTGGCCCAATGTTATAATATATAATGGCCCATCATCTGGCCAACCACTACCACATCAATCTTAAATGATCATATAGAAGTGGCCCAATGTTGGCTCCACACTCTCCAATATCAGTTATACGAGGAGTTGCAGATGTTGGCTTAACCACTACTATTACTATCTTAAACTGATAATATAAAAGTGGTCCGATATCGATTCAATGCTTTCCCAATACTGGTTAGACGACAAGTTGCTGATGTTGGCCCAACCTTTCTGACCAACATCTGGCCAACCATTAACATAGCCATCCGAAATTGAACATATATAGAGTGGGCCAATGTTGGTTCAATGCTCCTCCGATATCAGCTATGCGATGCGCTGCCGATGTTGGCCCAACCTATTGGCCCAACATCTGGCCAACCGTTACTTTTATTATCTTAAACTGAGAATATAAAAGTGGTCCGATGTCGGTTCAATGCTTTCCCAATACTGGTTACACGAAGAGTTGCCGATGTTGGCCCACCCTATTGGCCCAACATTTGGCCAACCATTACTAGAGCCATCACAAATTGAACATATAAAAGAGGCCCAATGTTGGTTCAACGCTCTTCTGATATCAGCTATGCAACGAGCTGCTGATGTTGGCCCAACCTATTGGCCAACATCTGGCCAACCGTTACTTTTATATCTTAAACTGAGAATATAAAAGTGGTCCGATGTCGGTTCAATGCTTCCCAATACTGGTTACACGATGAGTTGCCGATGTTGGCCAACAGGTTGGCCCACCCTATTGCCCAACATCTGGCCAACCATTACTAGAGCCATCACAAATTGAACATATAAAAGAGGCCCAACGTTGGTTCAACGCTCTTCCGATATCAGCTATGCGACGAGCTGCTGATGTTGGCCCAACCTATTGGCCAACATCTGGCCAACCGTTACTTTTATTATCTTAAACTGAGAATATAAGTGGTCCGATGTCGGTTCAATGCTTTCCCAATACTGGTTACACGATGAGTTGCCGATGTTGGCCCAACAGTTGGCCAAGCTGTTGGCCCAATATCTAGCCAACCATACTAGAGCTATCACAAATTGAACATATAAAAGAGGCCCAATGTTGGTTCAACGCTCTTCCGATATCAGCTATGCGACCAGCTGCCAATGTTGGTCAACCTATTGGCCCAACATCTGGCCAACCGCTACTTTTATTATCTTAAACTGAGAATAAAAAGTGGTCCGATGTCGGTTCAATGCTTTCCCAATACTGGTTATACGATGAGTTGCCGATGTTGGTTCACCCTATTGGCCCAACATCTGACCAACCATTACTAGAGCCATCACAAATTGAACATATAAAAGAGGCCCAATGTTGGTTCAACGCTCTTCCGATATCAGCTATGCAACGGGCTGCCGATGTTGGCCCAACCTATTGGCCAACATCTGGCCAACCGTTACTTTTATTATCTTAAACTGAGAATATAAAAGTGGTGCGATGTCGGTTCATGCTTTCCCAATACTGGTTACACGATGAGTTGCCGATGTTGGCCCAACAGGTTGGCCCACCTATTGGCCCAACATCTGGCCAACCATTACTAGAGCTATCACAAATTAAACATATAAAAGTGGTCCAATGTTGGTTCAACGCTCTTCCGATATCAGCTATGCGACCAGCTGCCAATGTTGGCCCAACCTATTGGCCCAACATCTGGCCAACCGTTACTTTTATTATCTTAAATGATAATATAAAAGTGGTCCGATGTCGGTTCAATGCTTTCCCAATACTGGTTACACGACGAGTTGCCAATGTTGGCCCAACTTTTGGCCCAACATCTGGCAACCATTAACATAGCCATCTGAAATTGAACATATAAAAGAGGCCATGTTGGTACAATGCTCTTCGATGTCAGTTGTGCAGGGAGCTGCCGATGTTGGCCCACCCTATTGGCCCAACATCTGGCCAACCATTACGAGAGCCATCTCAAATTGAACATATAAAAGTGGCCCAATGTTGGTTCAACGCTCTTCCGATATCAGCTATGCGACAAGCTGCCAATGTTGGCCCAACCTATTGGCCCAACATCTGGCCAACTGCTACTTTTACTATCTCAAACTGGGAATATAAAAGTGGCCCAATGTTGGTGCAACGCTCTTCCGATATCAGTTATGCGAGAAAGGTGCGATGTTTGAAAGTGGTCCAATGTTGGTTGAACACTTTCCCGATATCTGTTACACAAGCACTCCAGAGGAGTTGCCGATATTGCCCAAGCCCTTTGCCCAACATCTGGCCAACCATCACTATAACCACCTTAAACAGAATAAATAAAAGTGGCCCAATGTTGGTTCAACGCTCTATCGATATCAGTTATGTGAGGAGTTGCCGATGTTGGCCCAACCTATTGGCCCAACGTCTGGCCAACCACTACTCTTATTATCTTAAATTGAGAATATCAAAGTGTCCCAGTATTGGTTATGCTCTCCCAATATTGGTAATTTGAATAATTTGAGCGCTTCAAATGTACTCTTTTTTCCTCTGGGCCGTTTGTCATAGCCATTTTGGCGAATGCAGAAAATCTAAAAAGAGGGTCTAATTTTGATAATCCTATGAGTTACCAATATTGGCCCACTTTCTTGGTTCTATGCTCAGCCAAACACTGGTTTAACTATCTCGGTCTATATTTGGCAGTAGACACGCATCAGATAAAGATGCTGGGGCCGATCGTATGATGCGTGGCCTGCCCTGTGGCCCACCTTGTCCTACTTTGAACCAACTACGGTCATAATCATATTCGATGCAGAAGCACACAATTTTCATAAAAATGGCCCTAGGCTGGCTCAGTGTTGGCCTGATGTCAGAAACCCAAAGCTGCTGATACATTGATAGACATGGCCTAACATCGGCCCAACCCTGTGTTACCAACGTTGGACCAACGTGGAACCATCATTGGCCCACAATAGTATTTAGTCTCGCACTCGAAGGTTAATTCTTTTATGACATGTCATGCAGTGTGGAATTAGTGCACAAGTGCACCAAGCTCCAATGAAGGAAACTTATCTTTCTTTAGAACATCATACATGACTTTTCATAGCAATCTGATGCTATTACAATTGAAGAAAATAATTGCTGAAGATCTTGCTGCGGGATGATTCCCCATTTTGGAAAGCAGCAGCTTGAAAGCTGCTCCATGAAGAATGAAGATTTGCTGGATTCTCAGTGGTAGATGGAGTTTTATATTTCCTACATTTATGAGTTATGTCAATGGGTTTCAAAGATTCAGACAGCCACAAATGTATATATTTATTAAAAGGAAATTAAACCATTTGGACAACTGATTGCTGCACGTAAACAATTTGCATTCATATGGTGGGCCGACGTTTAGCCGATGTGGCATTTTTCTGGCATGCTGCTGCTGTTTGGTCTTTTGAAATAATTAATGTTAGCGCAGAAATTGGTGTCAAAATCATTTTATGATTTAGAATGTGTGTGATAATTTTCTTTTATAAACATAAAAATTAATAATTTACTTGTTAATTAGGTAATGCCGGACCAACACCAGACTGTCATTTGACTAATGCTGGACCTAAAGCTGGACCTAAAGCAGGACCTAAAGCCGCACAAAGCTTGGATGAAGTTCGTACAACAGTGTGACAAAGCTGGCGAGGTGGAAACAATAGGGATACCTAGGGTAAGTTGTACTGGGGGTAAATTGTGCCGCCCACTGTTGGGGTGAAATGAAGAGCTTGGCAAAGAAGGCTGTGGTAAACAGCCTCTGTTCACTAGCAGACAGCTTTGGTCTATTAATAGCCAAGCAGTGTGACCTAATTAATGCCCTGCTGGTCAAGCCTCTTTGAGCATGAGCAGTTCCTATTAGCAATCAACTAATTTCAAATCAGTGGGCTTTCAACAGCCAAAGGTACAACTGCTCAAGCTTTAACTATTTGAAATGGTATGTAGAATTTTTCATATGGATTGGGAGTTTGTATGTATGATTATCGAAACCTTTAATTGTTTGTTTATTGTTGTTTTACCTACTAACTTTATAATCTCTCTGTTTGACATGAACATTCCATTGATCAGCTGACTGTCTGAAATTTCAATTTGATAGTAGCTATATGCTAAACAACATATTTATTGTTATAGGGTAACATTTGAAGACTACCACAACACCAATTCTGGATCTGATGCAAGGGTTGCTACAGTTCGTAAGTAAATTATTGTGTTTGGTAACTTTTGATATTTAGACGATTATTGATTGATATTTGATGTAACATTATGTAGTGTTTATTTGATAAGATTTTAATGTTGTTAACTTTCTAATAATTCATACATTTAAATCATTATGATACTTAAAAGCTAATTCTACATTTAAGCAAATTCATAATTTATTGTGTATTGCTAAGAGTTTACTTTTATACCCAGCACTTATCTATGATTAATTTGCAAAGACTGTGCGGCAGCAAACCCTCATAAATGTCCATTCATAATACATTAATGTTAAGATAATTGATTTACATTAATGATAAGATAATTGACTTGAATGTTTGTTTTAACATAGTATTTGAGGTGTTTCTTTGTATCAATTTTAGATCCACCGATCATGATTGTGATAGGATTCTTTATGATGACGATTACGATGATCTCGTCAAATGAAGTGGCGGCGGAATTCTATGAAGGCAATGCCTCCCATATGTACCCACTTGGTCAACATCATTAGGAATCAAGAAAAAAATACCAAGTATGCAGGTATGAAAAACTACACTCATAAATTCAATTTCCTTGCTGAATACTTAAAGTGTCGAGGACCAAAATTCTTGTTTCTCAGTCATTTGGTATTTGCAATAAGGTTATGTCCCTCTGGTAAGATGGGGTTAGGGGCAAATCCAGATATTTGTTAGATTTCATCTTGCATTCTTTGTTTATTTTTGACAACTAGTTTTATCCAGAAAATCAATTTGGCGTAAGTTGTGCCGTTTGGACTGCGGTGAGTTGTGCCAATGGTATGACATAAAATTATCTATCTTTTTTTGTCTTCATTTTACGCAAGGGCTTCATGTGTTGTGAAATAAATTGCACTGAAAGGAACATGTGTCAAAAGTGCTATACCGCCCTCTAAACAATACATAATTCTCTGTCTCTGTTCGGGACTGTCAAGTGGCAGCAGAATGCTGACAGTCCCAGGAAAATCGAATTGGGTCAACAATAATTTGATCTGTTTTGGACAGATCACCAGATCAGGTGGAACAACAGCTGTCCATATTACTACGCCAAACTACTTTCACAATGCATGGTTGCTGGCAAATATCCAGTCCAGTGCTTTGAATGAAAATGTTTGGAAATCATGAGACAAATAGAAAGTTTTGAAACTTTAGCATACACTTTGCCTGTGAAAGGGATGATTTTACTCATCAGAAGTTTGATGGTATTCAATCTACTTATGCCATTTACTACATAATAAATTGTGGTCAGAAAAGGGTCCAAAAAGAATGCATTCTCACTTATTCATTTGTCCATACAAAGCCGATTTTTTTTGTTTTGTGATATCAAAAATGCTCAATTGTATTTATTCTGTTACTTTATGGAGATTTATGAACTAGAAAAATAATATAATTCACAATTTCATAAAAGCCGTGTTACACTCAGCAAAATGTCTTGTCCATGCCACAAGTGGCCCCCTCTATACTGGCAATATATGTGAACTAAAATGTATACATCCTCCATGAGAAAAAATAGTTCCAACTTGTTTTGGTATTTACAAGCTGTCTGCTTAAAATTGAAGCCAACAAAAGTCAGATTAGACACTTACAGCGTTTTTGGAAATAAATTAGACCATCACTAAATAATGGAACTGTCTCTTCCACACTGTCCTGGTTTCTTCCAGAGGTCGAAATTCTGTTGACCGCTCACAGGAGCTCGCGAATTTTGCACCCTAGGTGGCAGCAAATAGCGGTCAACTTGTAGACAGCATAATTCTAGTTTTTGCAGCATTTTAAATTTTTGCATAAAATGGCTCATAAATGTTTCATTAGTTTCATGTAACATGTCAGCCATAAGTTTTAAAACATGGTACAAATGATCTATCGGAAGAAACACGTGAACTACAAGGTGTTTTTGAATAAATTAAGCAGAACAACTTACCCCAGCATGCGGCACAACTTACCCGGCACCTGGCCAAGTTGTGCTAATTGACCTACTTTTTTCCAATGCCTACCACGATCTTTCCAATAGTCAGACTGCCCTGAAACTTCGGTCGATTCTGACAAATGTATTATATTGTGATACGGATTTTCAGATTGCATGATTTTAAGCCTTGGTTTTTCAGAAAATAGGCCAAAGTGAGCTTGAACAAACTTTGGGGTTAAAAAAATTGACAAAGAAAACGGCTAGCGCAGTGCTGTAGATGAAGGTCAGATGAACATTTTGATG
This sequence comes from Platynereis dumerilii, assembly GCA_026936325.1. NCBI lineage: Eukaryota > Metazoa > Annelida > Polychaeta > Phyllodocida > Nereididae > Platynereis > Platynereis dumerilii. The sequence goes on from JAPTHN010000179.1 coordinate 478,290, forward strand.
TATCAAACAAAAAAATCAGTTTGGACCTTTTTGAGATGCTGGAGCTTTAATTTTATTATTCATCATACCCAATTCTTAACATGAAATATCCATCAAAAATGCTCGGAGTTACCTATTTTTCCTGTTAAGTAATATCTAAGATGAAAGTCATTATCCAAAAGTAAAAATATGCAGTCATTGTCTCTGCAGAAAGTATGTATCACTTCATCCAGTCTGATGGGGTGTGATAAACCTATAACATTCTGGCTAAAGGGCTGAGAAAATGTTTCAAATACCAAGTTGTGTTAGTTATATTATTCATCATCTCTTTGTTACAGGCTTTGTTGAGATTTTTGTGCACTTTGTCACAAATTTTGCCACAGTGAAACAAACATTTCATAACTATGTGAAACGATAGACACATTTGAGTTTAGACAATGCATGCATAGACTGTTTGTAAGTATCTGCTTCATTACGAAGTTGAATCCCTGATATTACAAGAACAGTCTTCGCAATTGGCTAATATACAAAAGCAACATTAAAGCTGTATAAATAACACTATTTGTGCTTAATGAATTTCGAGTACTTAAATGGATGTTGGTTGTTTAATGTTGATGCAGGTTATCTGGCATCCAAAATCAATCAGTCTTTAATCAAATAGAACAACAAAAATAGAATACATTCAGTAAATTATGTGAAAATGTAGTTAATATAAACATTTGCAACTTTTGCATATCAAGACTGTTTTGTCAAAGTGTTTTACTTCATAGTTAACTAAATGCTTACAAACATTCTATCCATGCATGTGTTTTCTGGTGATTCACACAACTTTTGGCTCCACTTTACATGGTTGCAAAAGTATATGTTTCACAGTGGTGAAATTCCATTATAAAACACACAAAAAGACAATATCACACCATAGGTTAAAAAGTGTGGTAGATTATACTACAATTATTCACCAGAATGATGAGACTATAAAGGAAAAGTTGGCAAACAAACATATTTTATAAATTTTCTGAGAAATGTTTACTGTTATAGGTTTATCACACTCTGTCAGTCTGGATGAAGTGGTATGTACTTTCTCTTGTGGTGATGATTGCATATTTCTTCTTCTGAATAATTTCTTTTATCTTAGATATTAGGGGGAACCGGGGCACATTGGGACGTCTTTGAACGTCTACTAATTTTGCTCAATGCTGAAAGCACTGAAGAACTCAGAAGTTTGCATGAATATCACCAATACTATTGAGCTGAAATGCAAGGCATAATAAACTGACTGCACCTACCCTTTTGCAGCCAGAGAGTCGTAAAAATGACTGTCCCAATGTGCCCCACGTGGCACAGCCGGGGCACATTGGGACATCAATTAAAAAATCATTTTAACACTCCATGTGCAGTAGATATCACACGTAAGTAGTGCATAAGACAAATATAATAGTTCATAACTTTAAACAGTTTTAAACATTTAACATAAACTGTCCTGGGTGCGGACATCTATGTAACTAACACACAGTGCTTTGCGACAAATTTGTTCACAGAGCATGGTAATCCACTATACCTCTATTCACTTTGGCCTGAATACCTGCTGTGTGCTGTCCCAGGTCTTTCAGTTGCCTTGGACACTTAAATGCTGCCATACTAAGTGGTCCCAATGTGCCCCGAATTCGCTGTCCCAATGAGCCCAATATGACTTTTACACCAAAATGCAAATTTATCGGACACCAGTGAGTGTGTTTATCACGATAGCAATTCATAACTGTGCGTTACGATATATAAAATTCATACAAGCACTGAGGAAGCCTCATTGTTCATGGTTTGTCCACAGAATGGTTCGAATTGAACCCGTCCATATTTACTTTAGTAGTAGGAATACAAACTTTTGCTTGCCATACTTCTGCATGTGGCTGTAATTTGTCTATAAAACCATGGAAACATCAGGATGTGAAATTACAAGATACGATGGCACTACCATATCATATACCTTGCCAGGATCCAAGAAAACCCCACCGTCCCACAGTGCCCGCGTGCCCTGGTTCCCCCTACCTACCAGGAAAAATGGGCAATTTTGATTACTTTTTGATGGAGATTCCGTGCTAAGAATAGGGTGTGATAAATAAAAAAAAACTTACACACAAATATCTCAAAAAATTCCCTGCAGATTTTTTTGTTTGACACATCAAAATGTTCATCTGACCTTCCTCTACATCACTGCACTAATCTTTTTTTGTTTGGTCAATTTTTTTAATCCCAAAGTTTGTTCAATCTCACTGTGAGGCCCAACGTAAAAAATGACACAACTTAACTTGTGTCCCCCTGTATTAACAATAACATGAACACAATGATGACTGGGTGGCTGAGTGGTGCCTGCCTGCGCCGCTAAAGGTCTTGGGGAACCTGAAATCCCAGCTGGATGTCATTTTTATGTTAAATTGGTGGCCCCTTGTATCAGTGTCTGTGCTGGGCAAGTAAAAGATAACTTACATGGGGTAAAAGCATGTTTAGGACTCCATCTCATTAATCAACCCTGGTGAGCGCTCCAACTTGGCGTTAGAGAGCTGCACTCACCATATATCTATCTATATAGATCTATCTACGAATGATACTAATATATATAAGTTTTAATATAACTGATTTCACTTAAAGGTACTTGCAATGCCAACTTACTCCTGATATTTGATCTTCTTTCCTCTGCGCAGTCTAGATTATGTCAATTTTTTTGAGTACTTGGTCATGAGGCCTCGTGGCTGGATTCACCCCCCTCTCCATCCCTCAACAACCATCAGCTCTCTCCAACTATATTTGGCTTTCTTCAGCTACTTTGGTTTCCATCAATACCTTCAGCTCCCTCAGCTACCCTCTCTTCCCTTAACTACCCCAAGCTCCCTTCAACAGCTTAAGCTTTCCCTATGCTTCCCTCAATTACCCCATAATAAAACAGTGGTCACCCGTGAGTGTGAGGGTGTATCCTGCCATGAAGCCTGTCATACTTTGGTGCAAGTAAACATTCTGCAACAAACTTTATGTTTACATTTTATCATTGTGTTACTCATTAAGAATTGAACTGTGTACTTTAATTGCAGATTCAACAAACTTGAAGTTAGATGGGATATTGGATTGTGTGAACCCACACACCCTTGTCTCTCTGAGCTGACCGGATGGATGGACGCCATTGGATGGGTGATCGGGGCTTAACGTCCTTTATTTATGCACTTGGTACGCTAATTAGGACAGGAGGACGACACAGTAATGAGGTGAAGAATGATTAAAACTGCATCCAACATAGGCCCAGGTGACCCTTCAAGAGCTGGATTCGAACCCTGGACCCAGCGATTGGCAGCCCAGCACGCTACCACTGAGCTAACCCTCCCTCTCGGGCTGACTGGATCTTAGTTATTAGAGGAAAGACGAAATTAAATCAAGAAAACGGACAAGGCTGAAGATGAAACTAGCTGACTGGAATTATCACAAATGGTAGCCTTTCATCATTGAGAAATACACATGGCAATGATCAAGACTGACAAATGCTCTGTTATTTTACACAAGATTTTGCATGATGTACTGATATTGTCTACCAGCTGATATTCACACTGTCTTTTTTGTACAAACTGTATTTTGACTGTAAATTCTAATGATTAAACATAATTTATAATTTTCATAGCATTGTAATAGAAAGACTAAGTGATTTTAACATTGTGACATACGTATGGTTAAAATACTATTTGAATCCAAGCAAGGTGCACTTCTACGAAATTGTTTACCCGTGTTTTTTGAGCTTCATGATTTTTGTGGTTAACTCATGTTCTACTTCTTATGAATTCTTTGTTCGTTGTGCTTTTAAAAATAATTTTCATTTCTGTCTTATTACTGTGGGTGCAGAACAACCTTCTATTATTGGATTTCTTTTGCTACTGATCTGTAAATAAAATTTGACTCACTTTCTTACTAACTTGTAAAGTAACATTGGTGTCCTTTTTGTAACACAACTGTCACTGTAAGCATGTATAGATGTCCAATGTGTAGCAGATGCTGACGTTGAGCAATTAAGAGAACGTCGGGCTGACATTGTTGTACTGATTTTTGGCCAATGCTGGCTTATCGACCAAGTGGTTTTGAAGTAGGATCAGTAGCGGCAGCTTGTTGGCCTGATAGGTGGTGTAACATTGGGCCAGCATTTGGCCACCTTTGGGCTGATACCAATGTCGGGCCACGCGTCGGGCGATGAGCAAAATTACATCGGGCCAATGTTGGTTTACTGATGTCGGGCCAATATTGGTGTACTGATGTTGGGCCAGTGCTGGCATACCGACCATGGGCCAAAGGTAACATGTTGGCCGGATGTCCAACCAATGGTGGCAGAATTCTGGTTCTGATCGGTGGTACAACATCGGGCCACCATCGGGCAGATATCAACGCCGGGCAGATGTCTGTCCCATGGTGGCATGCTGTTGGGCTTATAGGTGGCACAACAGCGGACCACCATCGGCAGATATCAACATCGGGTGGAGTCTGGCCATTGGTGGCAGGATGTTGGTTCTAACAGGTGGCACAAAAAGGGCCGCCATCGGGCAGATATCAATGTCGGGAAGAAGTCCGGCCAATGGTGGCAGGATGTTGGTTCAAACAGGTGGCACAAGAGTGGGCCACCATCGGGCAGATATCAACGTCGGGAGGAAGTCCGGCCAATGGTGGCACGATGTTGGTTCTAAAGGTGCACAAGAGTGGGCCACCATCGGGCAGATATCAACGTCGGAAGAAGTCCGGCCAATGGTGGCTGGATGTTGGTTCTAACAGGTGGCACAAGAGTGGGCCACCATCGGGCAGATATCAACGTCGGGAAGAAGTCCGGCCAATGGTGGCTGGATGTTGGTTCTAACAGGTGGCACAAGAGTGGGCCACCATCGGGCAGATATCAACGTCGGGAAGAAGTCGGCCAATGGTGGCTGGATGTTGGTTCTAACAGGTGGCACAAGAGTGGGCCACCATCGGGCAGATATCAACGTCGGGAATAAGTCGGCCAATGGTGGCAGGATGTTGGTTCTAACAGGTGGCACAAGAGTGGGCCACCATCGGGCAGATATCAACGTCGGGAAGAAGTCCGGCCAATGGTGGCAGGATGTTGGTTCTAACAGGTGGCACAACATCGAGCCACCATCGGGCAGATATCAACATTGGGCGGATGTCCGACCAATGGTGGCAGGATGTTGGTTCTAATAAGTGGCACAACATCGGGCCACCATCGGGCAGATATCAACATTGGGCGGATGTCGGCCAATGGTGGCAGGATGTTGGTTCTAATAAGTGGCGCAACATCAGGCCACCATCGGGCAGAGATCAATGTCGGGAAGAAGTCCGGCCAATGGGGCAGGATGTTGGTTCTAACAGGTGGCACAACATCGGTCCACCATCGGGCAGATATCAACGTTGGGCGGATGTCTGGCCAATGGTGGAGGATGTTGGTTCCAACCGGTGGTATGACATCGGGACCACTGGGTAGATATGAATGATGGGCCGATGGCAGATCAATGGTGGCTGAATGCTGGGCTAATAGGTGGTGCGACATCGCAACACCATTGGGCCGATGCCATCGTCGGCCCATGTGTCGGGCCGATGAGCAAAATTACATCGGGCCAATTTCGGCCGCCGATATTGGGCCGATGAAAACACGGACGTTAGGCCATCATCCAGCCACCGTCACAATGTTGACTGGGAACTTACAAACTACTTGCTATGATGACTCAAAGGAGTTATAAACCATCTCACTCAATCATTTAACCTAACTCAAAATTCACATTTTACAGTGCACTGCTCTTAACAGTTTTACAGTGTTGAAATTGGCATTTAATTTTTTTTGTTTTATCAGATCAGTCTATCTTACAATAAAAGTAAAAAAACGTCTGTTCTTCATGGTGATATGCCCAAAAACATGTAGCAGTTCTGCGGTACGAGTTGACACCCTCTAGTTTAAAGTTGAAGATTTTAACATTGATCCATTTGCAAGAGCCAAACAAAATCAATCAGGTCAACCTTTCAAAGCACTCTGCAAATGACCTCTCCCCTCAAATAATTGTTTAGCGAAACTTGTGAGTGATCATAAATGGAAGCCCATATAGAGATTACTCTTTCAATAAATTAGTGCACATCAATAACAAAGTTGATAATGATAAGTTTTGGCTGCGCGCCATGGTGAACCAATGGGTTGGGAGACAGATTCTGAAGTACCGTAATATGGGACTACTTTAGTAAATGAATTAACCCTCGGATTGCAAATTGCCTCGTCCAAATGGCGTACCGCAAGATGATGCAGATTAGGATGTGCCTATTTTTGTGTTCCCTGTAATCAAACCCGGCACATCGACAGGAGTAGTGAAGAACAATCTTGTCTACTGTCTAGTACATGGACCCACTCAGTCACTAGGATGGGAACAAGTGAAGTAAAGACCCTGAACCTTTTTTCACTCTTTCGCATTTGTACGGGCCATTTGGGGACCTGTTTCCACAGTTGCTCCACTTCTCTGGAGTATCATTGCGTGTGATAAACTCTGATCCGACTTCCAAAAAACTAAATTTTAACAAGTTAAGCAGCGCCAACAGAAATGAATTGAGTGCCCTTTTTCATCATTTTCTTCAAGCTTTCACATTAAATCATTAGATTTGTCCCTTGGGGTGCCGAATACCCTGGTCCACTACCCATACCCCAATGTGATAAACATGGATGTAGATGTGCAAACAAATGTCAGAATACAATTATTTTATCGAAATGAGTCCTTTGACGCCTGGTTATACATATGCATAAACATACCAGCCAATCTGAATCATAAACAGAAAAATAAAGCCCTTGAAATAGTTTTGCGTTTCTTATTTGGTTCAGTTTACATCCACTGAACTTTTAAACTTTTATGACTTTGTTTCTGATTGATACTGATATCATGATTTTTGAAAGACCTTCTGACTTTTTTCTTAACATGTGGTAATGCCATGTCATTTAATTTTATTTTATCAACAAAATTCATGTGTCAAAGCACTCATCAGTGTCTCTGTCTCATAATGACAAATTGACATCTAAGTCCAATATAGAAGATAAGACAGGCAGTGACATAATTGATGCCCTCAAATACCCAAATGTATTTAATATGATGATGCCAAAGCATAGAGAGACCACAGGACAAAGATCCACGTACATTTGCAAATTAAAACTGTTGCTCTTAAAAAAAATTGTAGCATAACTCAAAATTTGCATTAATATGTAACACAAAACGTTTCAACATTGTAAAACCAGCTGCATAAATCTTATCAAAGACTTAAAGTTTTAATTGAACCTAGAGAAAAATTTAGAACTATAATGAATGATAATACTAGACAGACTGAGTCACTGTTCAAGTAACATGCCATGTCCTCACATATTCCAGCTATTTCTGTCAAACTGTTCTGAGATATATTCCGTGCCCTGTTCCATGCACACAGCCCTTCACTCTCCTCCTCCTCCCTGCTTATCATAGGCTTCATAGCAGAAAAAAATTTGCCAATTCTCACCAACTTCACTGAGACATTCCTGCTAACTTCACTTTAGTGACAGCTAACTTCACTTCAGTGATGTCAGTTATACTTGAGTCACTTGACTTTCGCCTGGTCAAAAGTGACTAAATTGCCAATTTGATTTTCACTTAGGCCTATAGGCCAAAAAAAGCTGCTCAAAAGCTAACATACATTGTAGTTGGAAACAAAACTTTGATGGATTAATCATTAAGGGAAATGTATACACCTCTAGCTATTGTATTTTGTGACATCAATAAGAAGAAACCAAGGATACCCCCAGACATGAGACAAAAAAAATAAGTGACTCATCACATATATTTCCGTGACTGCAACTATGCTATTAAAGCAGAGGGGGAAAGCTGAGCTAAGCCTTAGAGGCACAATCATTCAGAACTTATTACTTGAATCCTGACCTTAACTATATTAAAACTAATTTAGCAGAAACTATGTCAATTTTGATTGAGTGGATTACATCCTCCAAAGATTGCATGGATTGCCATTGAGCATGCATGTTCCACCTTATTTTTATCGAGCCCCCAGAGATGGGGAAAAAACATAGGCCTATATATATATCACAGTCAGTACAGCGATAACATGGTAAAAGGTACATGTATAACAGCAATGAGCTAAAAACATAATGATAAAAGATAATAAATATAAATGTAAGATGTTGTGACCATTAAAATGCCTGGGTTAGTAAGTTTAAAAGCACATAATTATTCTGGTGCCCAGGGTCTTGCGTAGTTGTCATGCAGTGATAAGTACCTAATCGAATCTGATATACCATTGTTTTTAAACTGAAATTTAACCTTCTTATATTTATACAGACACTCTATTAGATTATGATATATATGAGGTGAGGCTGCTTCAAGAGAAAGCTCAAAAGGTTCTTCTTCTTCTTCTTTAGTGTACTTGCCCACATCTGGTGGGTTACCTTCTCCTGGAAATAGAAGATGGTTGTACAGTTATTGAATGTTGTCATTGAGGTGGTTCATTGTTTTGATTAGTTTGTCACTTGTTTGTATTAGTGTTTCTTTCTCCGTGGTGAAGATTTCACTCATTTTTGTTATTGGTGACTTCGTTCTGTCGATGGAAGTGCATTCCTCAAGTACGTGTTGCTGGGTCTCCGTGCTGTAGTTGCAGAAACGGCAGTTCAAATTGGTGTACTTGTTTTTATAGTTGTTTTTTACAGGGAACATTCTTGTTCTTGCTTTGAAGATTGCACTTACTTGCATCCTGTTCAGTTGGCTTATATATGTTTCTCTTTTGTCAGTGTTGATTTTGTTGTCAATGAGGAATTTCACTTTTGATTTTTCTTGTCCTTCCCTTATGAGTGTTTCTCGCCACACTTTCTGTGTTATTTTGTTGATTGCATGGCGCGGTAGTTTATTTATTTCGTGGTCTTTGTATTTTTCTTTTTGGATTTCTTTTAGATTTTTTGTCCAGCTTTTTTTCCTCTGTTTTGAGTATTGTTTCAAGGGTTTTGTTGTTTTTCTTTTCTATCGTTGTCGTGTAGTTTGTTTTGTCTTTCAGTATGGTGTGCTCTATGTCCAGTAGCCCGGTTTTCGATGTATATGGTTTCCCTTGGGGTGGAGGTGGGAGTTAGTAGAATTCTTTTTAGGATGTTGTCTAGGGTTCTGTTGAGTTCAGCCATTTCGGTTTTACTCCATATTGTGCTCACTGCGCCATACGTGATTATAGGTATGATGCATGTATCAATTAGTTTCCATATTGTTTCCATTTCAATCGCTTTTAGGTCATTTGATCCTGCGATTGACAGGATTGTTTGGTATGCGGCCTCAGCCTTACGTTTTACATCGCTTATGTGGTCTTTGTTGTTGCGTTTGTTGTTTATTATCATGCCAAGGTACTTGTAGTTCTCTGCCCAATCTAGTTGCATCTCTCCTAGCTTACAGGGCTCTTCTGCTGTTAGTCTTTTTCCAAATTTTAGGGTTTTGCTCTTTTCCTTTCAAACACAATATGGTATTTGTCCGCTGTTTCTTGGGTTATCTTCAGCAGTTTTGTTAGTTCTTCTTTTGTTCTGCGAACAGGGCTACGTCGTCCATCCATAGGAGGCATCCTAATTTTGTAGTGTCATTTATTTATTTGGATGCCCAGTTGTTCTTTTTCAATTTCTTTATTTATTTCATCATGACTGTGGCATATTTTATGATGGATAATACTCCTCTTGTCTTATGCTGTCCTTGATATGATTTCTCTTGTTGGACCGTGCTGTGTCATGATTTTGGCTTTTAGGTTTCTGTTGATTTGGAGGACGTCTAGCCATGTCCTGTCCTTTAGGCCGGATTTGTGCATGGCGTACATTATCCCATCTAGCCATGCCTTATCATATGCCTTGGTCACATCAAGGAATGTAACATATAGGTTTCTATTTCCGTTGATTATTTCTTTAAGGATGAGGATGTGGTCAGCAGTGCATACCTTTCGTTTTCCTCCTCCTTGGGCGTCGGTGATGGTTGTATTCTTCCTCACTCTTTCGTTCAGGATACGTTCGTATAATTTCCCCATGTTGCTGCTGAGGGTTATGCCCTTTCACTGGAACATTTTCCCTTTGTTCCTTTTCCTTTGTATATTGGGATTATGTGGCCTAATTGCCATTGTTTAGGATATTTTTGTCCCTGATTATATTGTTGAAGATTTTTCTGTATAGCTCCATTGTCTGCGTGGTGGCTTCTGTGATGACGTCGTTTGGGATATTGTCCGGTCAGGGCTTTTTGTCGTTTGAGGTTTTTCCTTGCGTCAAGGATCTCCTTTTTTGAGATCTCTTCAGTGGGTCTGAGTTTAGTTGTTGTGCTGTGTCGTTTATGAAGTCTATTATCATTTTTGTATTGCTTTGTTGTTCTTCTTTCCCTTTTCTCGCTTGGTACAACTCTTCAAAGTAGTTTGCAATGTAGTTTTTTGCATCTTCAGGGTTGTCGAGGGTAGTGCCGTCTTCTGTTATAGTTGAGTATTCTTTCTTCGGAGGTTGTAGCAGCTTTTTCCTGGTCTTCCAGAAGGTGTTGGAGTTGGCTCCTCCTTTTTTATCAGTGTGTTCAGTCTCTTTTGGTTTTTTCCCGTTCATCCTTCTCAATTGTGTTTCTGAGGTCTCTTTGTTTCTCGTACAGTCGTTCTAGCTTTTCTCTCTTTTTCACATGGTCTTTTCATCTAAGAATTCTCTTTTGGCCTCCTTCAGACTTTTTCGGGATTGCTTCTCATTGTCAGTCTGTTTTCTTTTCGTTGGTTTTGTTGTTATTGTTATTTTTCGATATGTTTTGTGAGGCATTTCTCTATGGCTTCTTCTAATTGGGAGTAGTTGTTTATTCTCTTCGTTCTGTCCATTTCTTGTATTTCTTCGTTGAATTTCTTCCAGGTTGCCTTTGTCCCGTTTTCACCTGGATATCTTCCTGGGGGGTTTTGGTAATTTTCTATATTGGTGGTCATTAGGATGGTGTTGTGATCAGATTCGGTTGTTGCGCTCTTTACTCTATAGGTGCCTTTTTCATCAACTTGGATGTCTGTTACAGCGTTCGCTGTATCTGGGTCTGTGAGTACGTAGTCAATGACTGCCTTTTCGTTGTTGTTGTGTCTGTTTTCTCTTGTCCATATTCCCGTATTGGATTTGAGGTTTATTGGCTGTGTGTTTGTTTCTTCGATCAGTGTCTCCAGGAGTTTCCATTTGGGCTTGTTTTTTGCTGGATTTTATTCTCTATGTTTATTTTTGCATTGAAGTCCCCAGCAAGTATTATTCTGCCCTTTTTTCTAAGGTTTAATATCTGTGATTTGATTTGCATGTATTGTCTATAGGTATCGTCTCTGTTGTTACTTTCTTGTGGGCCATAGAAGGTTCCCAGGTATATACATGTGCTTTTTGGGAGTTTTACTTCCTCCCATATAATTTCCTGTTCGTTGTCCTCTAGTTTGTAACAGGGTGGTATATTTTGCCCATTGGTTTTTGATTGCTATAGCTACCCCACCTCCTTTACATGTCTGGTCTTTTATACCATTCGAATCCTTCATTTTTGGTGGGTGCCCTTTCGTTTCGCTTACCATTATAACATTCGCATTGTACATTTCGCTTGCAGTTGCAAGGCTGGTTAGTTTTGATCTTATTCCATTTATGTTGTATATACACTCTTAGGCTATTTTTACCTTGTTTTTTCCTGTTTCCAGCCTTCTTTTCCCTTTTTCTTTGGCGTTCGGTTGGGGTGTCCTTGTTTCGCACGGGGGGTTTTTGCCCGGATTGGTCTTTGTTCGTTTATCTTGTTCGGTTGTTTCGTATCTTTTCCATGTTTGTATTCGGGTATTTTTGCCCTTATGTTGTCTGGTTTGGGTATTTTTGCCCTCGGCTGTCGGGGTATTTTTGCCCCTTGCTTTGGTGGCCTTGCTTTGTGCGCCTGTGTTTGGCTTCCCTACTTTGCTGGTTGACGGTTTCGCAGAAGTTGGGGGATTTTTACCCTTTGCACCATGTTGTAGTCAGTCTCGGTCTGTTTCTCAGTTCCATTGTTGATGTTCTTTCAGTGATGCTTGTTATTGAGTCGTCCGTGAAGTTTAGGTCAAGTTCAGGTTCACTTTCATTGCTGATGAAGCCTTTACAGGTGGGGTGTTTA